>PVLC010002114.1:0-19127 GCA_004027655.1 Graphiurus murinus | reverse complement strand
CCAAAGATAACCAGTTTCATTTCATCATTTAACCCTTACTAGCTAAACCTCAGAGGATAGCCTATATGAACAGAAAAGCTAGTTAGATATTTCAGCTTGTTTTAATCTCATAAAGAACCTTTCTGTTTGTTTCTGTAGGAAAACAATTTCTAGTTACACACACAGAAGTTTTAATTGTTACTAGGCTCCACCATTCTCATTGGAACTTCCCATCATAAGAATGATTCTGTGGAGCATTGAGACATTTTCTATTGACTCTGAAGTTACGTATTACTTGGCATAATTTTTGCAAGATTCTTAAATCTTCTATTTTCAGACTCATTTATAACATGGTAATAGACCTGTTTGAGAATTTAATGAACACACACACACACATACACACACACACACACACAGAGGATAGTGAAGTTACTAGTATATTTTCAACCCTCATTGTAAGTGTAACATATCTGTATTTCATTGGGAGAAGTTTTACTTAATTGAAGACTAGAGAGGAGGTATAAGACTTTTCCTGTTTCTAAATGTGTGCATAATATAGAAGAAATACAAAAATTGATACTTCTCTGCAGATTATATTATTCGTTGGTATAAAAATTATAAATTAAGGAGAAACATAATAACTACTTGGAAATTCAATGAAAACTTTGGGGAAAGTACATATTTAATAGACATTTTAATTATTCAAAGTAAAACAAAGAGTACTTAAGAATAATTTAACTTTTTTTGTGGCAGTGGAGATTGAATCAAGGGCATTCTACTTGTGAGCTATATCCCCCATCCCTATTTTACTTTTTATTTTTGAAACAGGGTCTTGATAAGTGGATGAGGGTCTCAATAAGTTGCTGAGGTTGGCCTCAAACCTGTTATCCTCCTGTCTCAGCCTCGCAAGTACTGGGATTACAGGCATAGCAAATTACACCAGGCTAGGAATAATTTAATTTAAAGCTAAAAATTGCCTTAGGAAATGCTTCTTTCCTAATAGAAGTAGGCAAATTGATATAAATATTCTATAGCTGTCACACACTTATTCCTCTCCCTAAGACAGTTTAGTCTGAGAGATGATATTAAAAGGAAACAGACACCCTCAATCAAGTAAACAATACCATTTGTGATGATGCATGAAAAATATTTCTTTGTGACTGCCATGGCATTTCATAATGACTTCATATATTTTTTTAATCCAGAGATCTCTTTATCTCTAAAATTAATTTTATTTTACTCTCTTTTGAAAAAAACAAAGATCTTCCATTCTCAGTTTCAAACTACATCCATTCTTTTTCCTGTACAAAATTACCTCTTGCTCTTACTCAGGTTTGGGATATATGTCCTCTTCTTTTCTTTATGGGCCTTAAAACCAGTGAATTATGTATTGAAAAGACAACACATTGTAGAGCCATTTCTATTTTTCTTTGTCCAACTGTTGAAGATTCTTCACCTGTCTAATAAAAGATCTAAAGCCCTCACCAGAATTCTTGCCTGATGGTACTAATGTTCACCATTTTTTTAAAAATCTTTCCCTCAACATGGTGTTTCTTCATTTGGGCATGAAGCACAAATTCACTCCAAGTGTTCCCCTTTATCTCATAAAAACATGGCTGTGCCAGAACGCCAATGGCCTTCATTAGCCTGGCTAATCTATGAATCTGAACCCTCCTGAAATTCATTAAAGGAAAAATAGCTAATTGAAAATAATGTAAAAATGCCCAATGGGGTCTTAAAACTAAGTCTTTAAAAATGATGTGCTGTGGCCTTAATAAGGTTTTTATTTATTTAATTTCAAGCTCTCCTTGGTTTTTGTGACACAGTGAGCAGAGGAAACAAACCCAGACGTCTTGTAAACTGTCAAGCTGGTTGCTCATCTCAGGGGAGCTCAGAGGGTATCATGTTTTAAGTGTTATCTTTCTGGAGCTTGGAATGTTTCTGTTGATAGACTGTTCCCCTGGGTTATAGCAATACAATGCTGTTAAGACAATTGCATAAGCTGAATTAGACAAAGTATTTTTATTACAATAACAAGCAGATAGAACTTTGAAATAATTTTCTTTGTTAAGGTTTTAAAATTTAGGTTTTGTTGAAGAAACCATCTAAAATATATTGATAACGATTTTTCCTATTTTAAGGTTAAAAAAAACACTGAAAAGATCTCATTCTTTTTTATCCCTAATGATTAATATGTGTCCAATTACAGGGAATCTTTCAAATTATTGCATATGTGAATTAATAATGTTCTTTTGTATTTTCAATTCTTATTTCTTCAGAGTAATGGAAAATGCTGCCCAACATTGTCTTATTAATTTTCATAAGGAATGTTTTGGGGATAGTTAGGCAATATTTAGCATTAACCACACATAATGGCTTTTTATTTTTCAAAATTGGACAATGAAAACAAAATAAGTCTAGAAACTTGTCACAGTGGAAATTTAGCAATGGAAGTAAACTAATATTATCAGAAGATTTCTTACTCTATTGATTTTTATGATTAGTTATATCATTTATTATTTTTCTCATGGATGACAATATTGCCTTTATTGAATTTGACATGTGGTTTTCCAATCCGCAGCAGGCAATGTGTGGAAGTTTGTGTATGTGATGAATAAAATACTTAAATACATGATATATAGTGATTATTTTGCCCTCTAGAGGTAGCTCAATAGAAGTAGCATTCAGTTTTACAGATTGATGATGGTAGATTAAATTTGGACAGGAAAGTTTAAAATGTTCCAAGGAAGCTCATTTCCCTTCTACTCTCATAGTGAATCAAACTACAAATTTGGCAAGTAAGGTTTAAACCATTTTCCATAACCATGCAGAGTGAATATTGATTAAAAAAAAACCACATAGGCTAATGCTGTGTTTTAACTTGGATACTTGAATTATAGAGTCTCTGGGACTTATAATTAGTTTAAATTAATTGTACTTTTAAAAAATATACATAGGATCTCAAAGTTAGGTAACTGAATAGGTAAATAAAAATACAGTAATACAAACTGCTCCAAGTTTTGTATGTTTGTTATTTTGGTTTTTCTTTAAATTTTATTTATTTTAATTGGTGCATTGTAATCATACATCTTTATTAGGTACATGCTCCAAAATATTTCACTGACAAAGTGTATGACTGCAAGTAAAAATATTGTTCATTATTAGGTTCTTTCACGGGTCAACTTTTTTTCTCTTTTAAGTGTGCCTTTTGACATACTATTTATTAAATACATGTGTGTTTGGCATGTTCCTAAAATCTACCTTTGTTTCCAAGGGGTGTTGAGATTTGATTTGCATTTATCTCCTCTGAGTGGTATGTTTATAGGGCATGGATGTCAACAGGTACAGAGTATAGCAGTAGCACATGTTCATTAAGTACTAGTTACGTGCCAGACTAAAAACTTTATCACAGCCCATATAATATTCATGAGAATAATCCAGTGAATCACCCCATTTTACAGATGACAAAACTGAGTCTTAAAGGAGCCAAGTAACTTACCTATCATCATATAGCCATAGAACTGTGACTTCAAATCATGAGTTATATTGACAGACAGTTAGATACGTCAGCAATCCTGCTTCCCACCTCTAGTTCCAGAATCAATGATTGGCCTCAGCCTTACTGAACACTGTTAATAACAGAAGTTGTGTCATCCGAATCTCTGTCCATTACCTTTGAATCATAGCCTCACTGATTTCAACTATCCTAAGATAGAGAAAGGCTTGCTTTTGGCAAAGGAAAACCCACATTCATCCTCAGGCTCAATAGGTGTAAGTGAATAGAGTGGTCACAAGCATTGTTCTGTTTCACTAGCTGCTGCTTTTTAAAGATCATGGGAAAGCCAAGACTAGTGGCACATTCCTGTAATCTCAGTACTTGGGAGGCTGAGACAAGAGGGTCACAGGTTCAAGACCAGCCTCCCCAACTTAGTAAGACTATCAGCAATTTAGAGAAACCCTGTTTCAAAAAAGGGGGCTGGGTGTGTAGTTAGGGGATAGACTGCCCCTTGCCGCTGGGTTCAATCCCCAGTACTATCAATCAATCAAAAAAATCAATCAATCAATAATAAATAAATAAATAAATAAATAAATAAATAAATAAATAAATGGGAGGAACTACCCTTCACTTTAGAGTTTATGAACACCTCTGAAGTTAAAATAGATCAAGTGGTATATCCAAGCAAACAGAGCTTTTGGATGGCAGTGTCTGGAAATGAATCCACATGCCCTACAATCTAATCACCATCCAGCCACATTCCCTGAGCCTCTTGCAGTTATTGCTTGGTTGCTAATACCTTTGAATAGAAAATAAATCTGAGTGTTTGTTTTTCAGAACATATTTCATTTCAAATACATTCTTAATCCATCAAAAGGGACATTCTACATAAAAAACTTATCTATACACGATGTGTTAATGAAGAATGACAGACACAAACAAAAAAAGCAAAATAGTCACATAGTGAAGTTCTTTCAAGGCAGACCACAGCTGTTTGAAGAGTGACAATATTATATCGCATAACTGCCACTATTCCTAATTGACTTTACAGGTTTTTAGATACTTACTGGTATGTCTTATACTTATGGCTAAAAATGCACACTAACAATCTGCAGCAGTGTTACAACACAGATAGCACATTGTCAAATGTTGCCATGGATGAAGAGTTCTTATTTGCTTTGGATCTATTAAGATGAACCACTTGAGAATTACAGATGCATCTATTACTTGCATTTTCCAAATGGCAAGGACATTTAGTGCTAAAAGTCTCTGATGAGAAGGAGGAATTCAAGACCAAGGATAGGGTCAGGTAACAAGTCTTTTTTAATTGAAACACTAAACTTATTTTTATTGATGCATATAAATTATTAACATAATGGATTTATTGTGGCATATTCATATATGCAAATAACATTATTTGATTAATTTCACTCTCCTTTACCCTTTACCCTGTGTTCTTCCCTCCCCCTGATTCCTTTCCTTTACCCTAATGGTATCCATCTATTTCCATGACAACCTTTTTTGTTCTTTGCTTTTTCTCTAGCTTCCACATGAGATAAAACATATGATATTTGCATTTATTTTATTTCTTAACTTTTTTTATTTTATAGACTCAGCAATATTCAAAAGAATGATGCATTTCAATGCCTTCAAGATATTCTTGAATCCCAAAATCAGATTCTAGTTGTGAAAAATTTTATTTTTTGTTTCAAGTTGTGACAATTTGTTTTAGTTTATGCATAGATGTCTGAAGAAATCTTCACAGAAATTTTAATAAGAGTTACTTCCATTTTAGATGACTTTAACTTTATTGGTCATATCTTTATAATCAATAAGCATTTTTATTTAATTGTGAATAAAATATTTGTCACCTCACCTCCCTTTTTAAAATATTTTCTCAGAATAAGTGATGAAATCAATTTTTAATTTTCTAGTCATTAGATATTGATTATACAGTAGAATTTCTTGCTGCCCAACAGAAATATAGGAATGAATGAGACATATTGCCTTTATTCAAAGGACTAGAAATCTAGTTTTTCTAAAATACTTTTATTGATGGATTGTATTTATACATCACAGTGAAGTTCAAAGTGATACTAACATACATGCACACAGAATGTGACGTATTTCCTTCTGCATCCCTCCCCATACATATTAGTGAGTTTGGTAGTGATACCTTCCTTTTTCTTCTTCCTACTTCTTCACTAACCTAATGTCCTTATGTGATATATACATAATAGAATTTTACTCAGCCGTAAAGATGAAAATTATGCAATTTGCAGGAAAATGAATGGAAATAGAGAATATTAATAAAATCAGCCACTTTCAGAAAGTCAACGGTTATATATTTTCTCTTATAATAATTATAGTTCTGATTCTGGATGCTGTCTAGTTTCGTCCAGTTTCTTGCAAATGACACAATTTCTTTCTACGTTATTGCTAAATAAAACACTATTGTGTGTATATACCACATTTTCTTTATCCACTAATCTGTTTATATACACCTACGCTGGTTCCATAACTTTACTATTGTGAATTATGCTCCCATAAATATGGATTTTCATGTACCTCCAAAGCATGCTGCTTTAGTTATTTTGGACATATACTGAGGAGTGGTCTAGCTGGATCATATAGAAGTTCTATCTGTAGTTTTTTGATAAATCTTCACACTGATTTCCATAGTAGCTGTCCAAATTTATATTCCTAACTATAGTATAAGAGTTCCTCCCCACCGTCCAGTATTTATTGTTATTTTTGTTCTTGGTGATTGCCATTCTGAGTCAGGTGAGATGGAATCTTAGTGTAGTTTTGATTTGTATTTCTCTAATGGCATATATATATATATATATATATATATATATATATATAAATTTTTTTTTTTTTTTTTTTGCGGTACTGGGGATTGAACTCAGGGGCATTCTACCTCTGAGCTATACCCCCAGCCCTATTTTTTATTCTTTATTTTTTTGAAACAGGGTCTCACTAAGTTGCAGAGTGCCTCACTAGGTAGCTGAGGCTGGCTGCAAACACGGATCCTCCGGTCTCAGCCTCCCAAATGCTGGGATTACAAGCATGCGCCACCACGCCTGGCTTTCTAATGGCTAATATTGATGAACATTTTTCATATATTTGTTGGTCATTTATACTTCTTCTGAGAAATGTTTAGTTCATCTGTCCATTTATTGAATACGGTTATTTGGATTTTTACTTTTCTGATGCTCTTTTTTTTAATTCCTCATATATCCTGGATATTAATCCTCTGTTCAGAGTTTCTGGCAACAATTTTCTCTCATTATTTAAGATATCTCTTCACTCTGTTTCTTTTTCTGTGCATAAGATTTTCAATTTGATGCCATTCCATTTATCTCTTTTTGCTAGTATTTCCTGAGCTATAGGAGTCCTATTCAGGAAGTCATTGTCTGTTCCTATATCTTGAAGGGTTTTTTCTTTGTTAACACTTCTTGAACTAGATAGGACTTTAACAGTGGATAGTGAACACCTAATATCACATGTTATCATCAAGATTGAATAATGTTTAATGATAACCACTTAAATCTTCTCAATAGAAATTCAAACTTTTTAAAGCTATCACCATTAACTTACCTGGATATTCTCCTCGACTTACCATATTCTAACTCTTCTACAATGTGTCCTGATTTCTTTTTTGTATTCACTATATTTTATCCTTGTATTGAGATTATTTATCAACTTTTCCCATTAATTCTCATTGCCCCATCTCATTTCCTAAGAAAACTCTATTTTTCATGAGGGAGGGGCTCATGCAACATCTCTGTGATTGTGTGCTTATCACCAATCTCTAGCATGTATTACTGTCACATGTTAATGTGACAGCTTTATGTTGGTGTCTCATCATATGGCTGAAGAAATGAATTAATGAGGAATGAATTAAATTGGTAAATGTGTAATATAGTTTAACTTACTATTGAGAACCAAGTAAAGTAGAACGTCCATACTGTTTTGTATTTTGAATATAAATCACTATCCTAATAAATATGGGTGAATTTGTTAGAATTCTTAGCCAAATATTTTGTTAGCATCTCATGCCAAAACTTCCATTCATTAATGATTTACTTCAATGAAAATTACCTGAAATTTCTGAGTGTAGGTATCAGATGTTCAATATTAGCATCCTGGTGCTCAGGGAGTCTTTCCCAGGCTTTTACATATGCTTCTCAATGTGATTCCAATTTTTTGCATACAACTCTTTTATTTACTATAAACATAGTTAGTCTATCTGTTGATAAAATAGAATGTTCACCATATTTCCTGAATATTCTTCATTATATCTTACTATTTGCAACTTTACTACTTTATTAACATTCAGGTTAGGGAGGAAAAAATAGGGAAGGATGCCAATCCTGTGTGTCAGAGAAAAGTAGAAGTTATTCACAATATAACATGCATCAGTCATTTTCTCCTGAGTGGTTCTGTATTAGTTATAAATATAGCAGTGCCAGATTATATAAGAAAAGCATAAAGAATTGATCATCAGTTTTTTTTATCAAATATAAAATGCCACCAATTTCAAAATGTAGTATCATTTTATGAACCATAAAAGGAAAAAAATTGCTGAATTAAACAGTGGCATTCTTGATTATCAGTTATATCATGATTTCAGAGGTATTAAAATGGAATTAGAACCTATATTTTAAAATAAATGAAATATAATATTTATTTTGTAAGTAGTTATATAATGCGTACTCAATGATCTATACTTCCAACATTGATGTCCTTCCTTTTAAAAGGTAAAGATATACAGATTATTCATGACACACACTCTTCTAAAAATGTCCAAAGCCCATGTGCTTTACAAGAAAGTCCTGTCACTACAATTTTAATTTCTGGAAGATCAAATATTCTTACATGAAGATTTATAGTATATATTGCTATTGCTTTTCAGAAGATAACAAATATCTCACAAAGGGTTAGTTATTTTTTTTTCAGGCACATTTTAAGATGTTTCACTGGCCTGTCATATGGCAGGCTAATTCCAAACAGTTTTCCATACGCAGAAAGTTAATCTTAAACATTAAGAACAAACATTGATATCGTGTTCTCATTCTCCTTTGTAACAAGTCAAAAGAATTTGACCTTCAATTAGCTAGCAACAAAACAAGCATATTTTTACAATAGCCCTAAGTTTTAATGGCAGGCAAAGAGAATATGCCTACATATCTCAGGAGATGATTAGAGCAAAGAAGATGAGATAAGCAGTGTGTAGTGTAAAAGGGCAGTAGAAATGGTGAACCACAGTCCTTCTATTTTCTCTTCTATACTTATTTGACCTTCAGTCTTTCAATTTCAGGGCAGCAAACTGCCCAGATCTACCCTTGTGACCTTTTGTAATTACTTTCTTATCTCCTTTTTCTCCCATAATTTTCTTCATCTCCGCTACGGGCACAGTGTCTAGTACATAGTACTACTGCTACTAATTTGTTTTTAGCATTCATTATATGCTTGTAAATATTCTGTCCAATGAATATTAATCTATTTAATGGATTTGCTTTTAAAATAAGCTTTTTATATCATATATACTTTATCCCATTTCTCCTAGTGAAAAGTTAATCTTACATAATAGTGATTATTATTTTTAGATATAAAATGACCCCTGAAGAGCTCATGCATTAATATTTAGGATTGATGTAATTAAGTAAATAGGGTTGTAAACTCATCAGTGTGTCAATCCATTTACTGGTCAGTACTAGGCAGGTAGGGTGTGGCTGGAGATGGTGTGTCCTTAGGGGTGTGACCTTAAGGACTATGCTTTTGTCTTTGAATGCTCTTGCTTGCTGGCACTCTCTTGTTTCCAGCTTCCATGATGTGAGAGCAGAACCTTGGTCTCTCCCTCTCTATGCTTCTTGCCACCATGACCCAAGATCCATAGACCCCAACTTCACATGGATGGAAAGCTGAAATCTCCAAAAATGGTGAGCAAACAAATCTTCCTTCCTCTACATTATATGGTCAGGTATTTTGAATTATAGCAGTGAGAATGTTGACCAAGACAGTGGTGTTGCCAAAACTAAGAAATTAATATTAGTAGAGAACTATTAACTAAACTTCTATCTTCATTTTGATTTCAACATTTTTCTCCATCTGTTTCCTTTTTTTCTATTCCAAGATCCAATGCAGATTGGGTCCATATTGCATTTACTTGTCATGCATCCTTAATCTCTTCTGATCTGTAAGAATTTCTCAGTCTTTCTTGTTATCTATAATTATAACAGTTTTGAAGAGAACTGGTTGTGGATGTTGTAGGACATTCCTCCATTTGAGTTGGCCTGCTGTTTTCTCATTATTAGACTGGCTAGTTGTGAGTAATTCATTCGTTTTTCACAACAACATATAAAGAGAGCTCTATTACGATTCAGTTTTACATATAAAAAAACTAATGCAGCAAACTTTTGAGGCTAGATTTTAAACCAAGGGAGTCTGATTATATTCCCTGAGCTCATAATCACTATGTCATATTGAGTCATACTTCCTAAAAGTTAATCTTGACATATCACTTGCTATCTCCACAATATTTATTGGCCTCAGATTACTCATACATGAAGCAGAAATAATAATTTTACTTACCTCATGCAGCATTTTTAGTATAGTATCTGGGTCATTCTACATTCTGAAACATGTTGGCTATTAGTTTTGCCATTATTTTTTTGGAAAGTGGCTATGTTAATTTTGTTAGCTGCATAATCACAATTCTGTGAACTTTAAGGAGTTTTGAAATTTTTTATTATGTTGATTGTACCATATCACCATTTCTCAATGAAGGTGTGCTAGCACTCTGTTTGGGTGCCTTCTTTGTCAAGGGAGAGTGCTCTGAATTCTGCAAAGCAATTTATGTGCAGAGAAGTAAACCTGGATACACTGATAATCTCTGCAAGTTTGGGCATCAAGGAAGAAATGTAAGACTATTTTCCACATAATTTCTTAGGATTTCTAAGAATATATAACTTTTAGTGACAACTGTAAGAATAAGCATAAATAATCACAAATGTGGAAGTTTTAAAATTGTTAGCTTATCATACAGTGTCTGCACAAATACTTAATGCAGGTCCATGGATGCTCATACTCTTACACATAGTAATATAATTTTTATCCCATATAAATTATATAATAATATGTCATAAAGTATTTCTTCACATAAGAAATTCATAACAGTACTCCTTTTGTCCTGAACTAAAAATTAAGGGAAAATAGGGAAGCTATGAGATATACTCATATCATTAAAGGAAAACCATAGTGGCTCTCCTTGTTTCTTATCCCACACAGGTAGAGTTCCTATCTATGGGCAAGGCATTTTCCTTGGTACTGTGTTCTAGGTAAATCATATGTTGCAACTAATAGAGAATTTTTTTTCTTCCAAGAGGCTATGATGCTTAGAAAAGAATTTATCAGATGTAACAAAGCAAACATTTTATCTGAAGTGAACATTTTATCTTACTAGAATTCATGGTGTTCTTATGCAAAAGTGTTAAAAAATAAAATCCATAAAATATGAGAAAATGCCTAAAGATGGATTGAAAGCAGTTGTCTAGAGATCACATAGCAAGTATTTTCATTGGGTGGAATATTGACTTTGGTGTCCTTTTAGTGCTTTCTAACTCTAACACCCCATTTCTGTGCTGATAAGATACCTGTAATCACAAAAGTTCTTTATCATTCAGACATTTATGAAAGATTTAGAAGTCAGAATCCTTGCTGCCATTTAAGACTTTGCAAAGATCAATAAGTAAACTTTATTTAGATTTTCAACAGTACAATCTTCTAGGGATTATGTGTTAATGCATCTATGACATAAATATATGCACTTGTGATTAACTGACACTTGTCCAGAAGTTCATATTTTGAAGATTTCTTTAGTAATTCCATACAATGGAGAATATGACTCTTTTGCTTAAGTTTCTTATTACATATGTATAAAATGATATACCATATTTGTAAATGAGTGAGACTTTATAGTCACCTATCCTATATTCCCTCCCTATCATGAGAAACAAAAGGTATACCTAAGTTTAAATGGGATTCTGATCCCATTATGAATCTTTCACAAGACGTTTTTTTCTGTAATGGAGATTAAACCCAGGGGCACTCCATCTCTGAAATATATCCCAAAATCTTACTCAATTTGTTTGTTTTTAATTTTGAGACAGGATTTTACTAAGTTTCCCAGGCTGACCTTGAACTCGTGATCATCTTTTCTCAGCCTCTCCAGTCAGTCAATGGAATTATAGGCATGCACCAACTCACTTGGCTCATTCTGTGTTTTTGATGTACTATACCATATAAAATATGTTTCTCTCTTCAAAAACAAACTTTAGCTCCATTTTTCTCACAGCTAACCCTTCTTTTCCTACAGTCTTCCCTGTAGCAATGAAGGCTATATACTTCTTTCAATTACTCATGCCAGAAACCTTGGGGCTATCTTTAATTCTTTCTTCCTCTCATACCCCACATTCAAACCATCAACAAATCCTGTTAGCATTATTTCCAAATTATGTGCAGAATCTTATCATTTCTTCTCTCTTTTGCTAAGACTTGGTTCAAGCCATCATTTTATCTTTCTGTGATTACAGTAAGTACATCCTACCCAACCCAAGTCTATCCATTGTTTTCTATTGTCCACAAGTATCCATGGTGATTATTTTAAAGTTTAAGCCAAGCCATATTTCCATCTATATGATCAAAATCTAAATTCCATGTCATGTAAAAAGGACTTTACCCATTTCTCCTGGCTGACAGCATCATCCCTACTTATCTTTCCTCTTTCCACAATTAGTAACACAAATAACCTCACTCTGTTTGATTACATCTTTGTTTTCCTGCTCAGAAGTCCAGAAATTCATGTTCCCTGTTCCTGAAATGCTCTTTCTCTATGATACTCATCTTCAAGATGTGTTTCCTCACTTGTCCCAGAATCTCAGTTTCTGTTTCACCTCATCAGATAAACTGTTTTTTATTATCTCAAAACAAATGGCACCTGTGCTTTGTCTCTATATCATTTAACACCACCTGTTAGATGCATCAAAAGTTTAGACTTTATTAAAGCAAACTAATCCATGAATCAGGTGGCACCAAACCATGAGGTATGTAGCTCTGGGGAGGAAGTATGAGGTGATAACTTTTGTAAAATATTTGCAGAAGCAAGTCAAGGAATATACTTGATTAGCTCAAGTTTAAACTTTCCAGTTATAGAGATTTTAGTGGGCAGGTTAGTGGGCAGTTTCTGATTAGATAAGGTTAAGTGTATTTTTACTGTTTATGCTGAGTTGGGTTTTGGTTGCTTACATAAGAACTTTAGGTATTTGAACCATTTCAATCTAACGATTTTCCGATTATTTTTAACACTTTACATACTAATTTTATTCTCACTCCCTTCCCCCTATTAGTATATAAGCTCCAAAAAGAGGAATATGTCTGTTACATTCAATGCCTTATTTCCATTGGGTAGAATAGTACATGGAAAATAGTGGATCAATGAGTACTTGTTAAATTAATGAGTGAATATAAAGCCAGACTATTATTAAGTTGGACTAGGCAAAATACATGTATAGAATGACCTTCAGTAGTATGCAACCTGGTTTTATATTTATACGTATATAATATTTCATCTTTGAAAATGTTTTCCAATTACCAAATATACATAGGAGAGAAATTTGTCAATTGTTTTGCCTCATGACCATTTGAGACTGCATGAAAAATTTTATTACTCTTCAAGTTTTCTTTTTCTATAAATCTAATATCTATTTTTATTGAACATTTCCCTTAAAGCAATTTTCCAATTATTTTATTTATGATTTTTGCATCTTATTTTCTTCTATGTATAAAATTTAACTATAGTCTGTGTCAGAGCCTATGCAATTATCCATAAATTCAATAACTTCCAAGAGATATTTTCTCTATCATGGATGCAATACAAAGCTTAGAATGGATAATGTAGTGATGTTTCTAATTCTTGAATCAATCATTATAGTCAAATTCACTATTAGTAGACTACAAATCATATTTGATGGGACTGAATTGATACTGACATTCATTCACATTACAGGATTGACTTCTAAACTAAAAATAGTCATTTCATTCAATAGGAGAAATTAATATGACCTAGATAGGAAAGAAAACAAAGATATGCCCTATTCTATTTTGAGTGAAAAATGCAGTTCTTATTTTTATTTGTTTATTTTCCTTTTCTCAAAGCAACTAAAATTTGTAGGAAGATAATTTTTTATATTTGTTCAAGTGATTAATATTCAAAAAATAACAAAACTGATATTATATATACTTTGTTTAAAGATTATTTGGTATAAATATAATACATAGCTTATAACTTATTATGCTATTGAAATGACTTTTTTAACTTATAGGAAATTGATGTCCTAATTTAGATGCATGTATATGACTTCCCATGTCTATTTTAGGAGAGATTTAATCATAACCTGATTTACCTTGGGAAAATTAGAATAAACTCACTTGAGTAACTAATTGAGGTGTTTTAAGGAGTTAATTTAGTTCACATAAATAAATTTGTCTCAAAGAATCATTTAATCTCTGTAGTGACTTTTGGCCTTGACATTTTTTAATTCAGAAGACAAAATGTTGATAAATTATTTGTCTTTGCTATAAATACATACCATTAGTATATTTGGTATTATGTTAGAGTCTATGGAAATTGATGCTTTAATGTGGGCATAAACTTAGACAATTGGAGACTTGATCATTCTCTAATTAGAATCATTTTTCATATATTTTAAGCTCATAGCTGAGAATAATTATTATTATATAAAATTTCAGTTAATTTACAATTGATCTTGAATCATATTAATAGAAAGGGAGACTTCTTGTTATATATAAATATTTACATAATATATATTAATAAGTGAGATCTGTGTGATATGCACATTCTTCCACAGTTGCTGTTACCACAATACTACACATCAAAAAATACTTGTGCTAATTTAGTTAAAATCTCTAATATATAATACAATATATACATTATATATATATACACACACACACAAATATATATATATATATATATATATATATATATATATATATATATATATATATATATTTTTTTTTTTTTTTTTTTTTTTTTTTTTTTGCGGTACTGGGGATTGAACTCAGGGGCATTCTACCTCCAAGCTACACCCCCAGTCCTATTTTTTTATTCTTTATTTTGAAACAGGGTCTCACTAAGTTTCAGAGGGCCTCACTAGGTAGCTGAGGCTGGCTGCGAACCCGGATCCTCCAGTCTCAGCTTCCTAAATGCTGGGATTACAAGCATCTGCCATTATGTCCAGCTTAAAATCTCTAATATAAGTGTTTATTGTAAATGTCTTTGAGTAAGTCTGTGCACTTATATTAACTAAAGAGTAACTGTAATACACAATATTACTTCCACCAAATAATTTTTTTTCTCTTCCTTTGTGCAGCTGTTATTTATTTTCAGACATTCAGACACAGGGAGGCATTTCACAGTGGTTTTTTTTTTTTTTTTTTTTGTCTGCTTTTCTATTGCTGTGACTAAAATACCTAACACAACTTAGAAGAGGAAAGGTTTATTTAGGTTCATGGCTCAAGAGTTTTAGTCCATGGTCAACTATCTCCAAGGTAGAAATATCACGGTGGCAGTGTGGCAGAGGAACATTTTTAAATTGCCAATGCATGAGCTTTTCTGGGCAATGTTCTATATCAAAATCATAAACAGTAGTCCATTTAATGATTAATCATGACAGTTTAACCATTCTGGAGCTTAAAAATAATTCATTATTTTTGAGTCTATGAATATTTCAACATTTCCTAACATACAAGCAGAAAAAAAAAATTGATTTTAGGTTTTAAAAAGCAAATAAAATGAAATCAGCAAATTAACTGTTTCATGTAAGCAAGATCCACTTACATACATGACTGTGCTAACAAGAGAAGTTGTACTATACTGATATGAAATGTTAATTGAACCTCCAGAAATTACACCAGGGGATAATTTTTCTCCTTGCTGCATTATGCACATTAGAACATTTAAAGTGCCATAGGAATCTCATTTTATATTTCTGCTATTATGTCTAAGTAAATTGATGACTCATTATTAAGATATGTTCAGGTTTCAATGATTAAAATAAAAATGATCTCATCACGATTGTCACATAGCAAATTTATTCATTTCTCTTTTGATTTATAGCATATTTTTACCTAATGCAGTTTACTCAAGTATCTTGGGCTTATATGTTTTTATTCTTTGATAATATTATTAATGTACTACAAGGGTAGCAATATAATTTAATGAAGTGGCTATCACAAAGTCTTGGGAATGAACTGTGGTTGTTTGAAGCAGATAATGTTTGTTTAGCCCAATTTTACGATACATTCACATTCATTAAGCAGGTCTTCTCTGGATTGGCCATTCAGAATGGCTTAGATTTGAGAGGAGTTGGAGAACATCAGCAGGCTATACTACTCTAGGAATAGAAGTAGATATTTAAAATAAATAGATATTTAAAATAAAGACAGTGACAACATTTGGAATTAATGGATAAATCTCAAAATCTTAATCTTATTCTCTATTTAGTGTTGATACAATTATTAGATATTCATATATATTCATATGTATATAACCATAACTTAAAGTTATGTTTATTATTCTCTTCCTTGATGTAACTCTTAAGTATGTTCTGTCCATGAAAGTGACCAACATAATAATGTTGAAATATGAAAGAAAGAAAATTCATAGCTATTCATGTGTAAAATGTCACATCTCTAATGAAATGCCTATTGAATTAAAAGCATTATGAATTACAGTTCTGTATTTTTCTTTTTATTTTATACTTTATGCTATAAAAATGTCATTTGTGGCTATTATAGCCTACAGGTAAAACTAACATTTATCCTAGGGGCATTCCAGGTACAACAGCCTGTCTCATTCATTAGATCATTTTGTACTTATCTGCAGAGCAACTCTCCTCAGAAGTGAATCTGCTGAATTTCTGCATCTTATCCAACATCAATCACTTTGATTAGGGTCTCACTCCATGAACCAGGCAGCATCTATTCCACAGAAGCTCCATATGTCTCTTACAGCTGTTCTACTTTCTAGGCAGAACATGACTCTCTTCAACTCATAGTTTGTGTCCCTGTCAAAAAGACAGTCAAAGCTCCTTTGTTCTTTTGATTTATCCTGCTCTCTTATGACTTGCAATATGACTTGTGACCAGTCCTGAATTAGTGTAATGTAGAGTAAGATAGATTGTGCCCATGAATGTTTTGATAAGTGAAATATTTATATCAATGCTCATGCTATCCTTAGCATTATTTGAAGTACATTGATTCAGCAGAAATTTTAGTTATGAAAAAAATTATCCAGGGAAATTTTCATTGTGTAACCCAGTGACAGAAGGCTACTCTCATTTTTATTTTTGTTAATGGAGATTAGGTTTACTTTTCTTTATGGTTGATGTATAAACTGAAGATTTTATCTTGGAAAATAGATTCCTACCCCAGGGTACTATGCTTCTGTATTATACTACATAATGCCAGAGCAACTATTATATACATAGAATACAGAATCAAGATAATTTTCTATGTATGTTTAGAACTGCCTTAACATATTAAATGTCTGCTATAATATCTCTGCTATATGCAAGCATGTAGGATAAACAAAATGCAAACAAACAGGTTCAGACAAACTATCATTTGTGTAAATGGTGACTCGACTCATTCATATCTAAAAATATAGAGTTTTCATAGAGCTTAATGTGGAAAGGTAAACAAAGAAAAAAGGTCTTTGAGAAAATAGTAGAGTATTACCTGAAGCTTACTGAACAAACAGTTTTTGGGGAAAAACAATAAAGCTCTTGAACTTGAACTTCTGGGATTTCAACTGAAAGATCAAGCACATAGAAACTAGATTATCCTTTGGTAATTAATTATTACCAAATATTAATTTGGTAATATTTTTATCATATGATGACTTTTTAACCAGAATAACTATCAAAATCAAAAGACACTTGTTAGTTCAGCATGGCAGTCCTAAATTTAATGTTTGTCTACTTGCTCATGGACTTGAGAGGGTTATATGAACAAGTGTTACTAATACCATCTTGGTCTTTTTAAAAAGCCTAACAGGGTAAAGCAAAGTGGCTTTTCTTATTTTAAATTTTACTGTGCTAAACTGTTGGGATTCAAATGGCTCTCTCTGTTGGTAGCAACTGTCATTGCTGGTGGGAATCTAGAAGTGGTTTACTAATTATCATTTGTTAATGCTACTATTTTATCTCAAGGCAAATATACTAGAATACTTGATACTTCCCATAGAGAACTACACAAAGTAAAGTCTAGTTTAAATGGAAAAAGAAACAGGCAAATGAAGTAATGCAATTATAGACTTGATAGAGGTTGCAAGTGAATAAGCAATTGGCAATTTGAGTAGTTAAGAACCATTGTGCATTTTATTATAGCTGTAATTTTTCAAGTTCATAAAGCCATGGTGAAGTAGGAATATGCATGCACACATATTTTTAGTAAGAATGATAACCAAGAAGCAAGTCATTATGTTACATTTTTAGGGTTTATCTAAGTTACATTTTTAAACTCATGACTCTATAAACTGTATAATTATTCTAATCCAGGCCAGGTCTATCTACTAAACCACTCTGTGCAGAAAACTCATTTAACTCATTTTGTGTGAATTTTTTGGATCAAAATACTCATGCCTACAATTTAGCTAATCAGTTAGGTATGGGTGGAAGTTTTGGGTTAGAACTCACACTCCAACAGATTGATGATTGGCAGTCCTCAAATTGGCTT
Source organism: Graphiurus murinus (assembly GCA_004027655.1). Taxonomy (NCBI): domain Eukaryota; kingdom Metazoa; phylum Chordata; class Mammalia; order Rodentia; family Gliridae; genus Graphiurus; species Graphiurus murinus. Next base: position 826 of record PVLC010002114.1, on the reverse strand, counting down.
ACATTACCAGCATAATTTAAATACTTATGGAAATAATACTTGTAATATAACATAATGCATGCAAATTAGAATTATTCTAGCTAGAAGTATGGAAGAATTTTTGAGTGACACTGGGGTTACATATACATTATAGGTTCTGCTCCCTACCCCTGATCTCATTAGGCCAACTTCAGCTAATAATTAATTACCCTGATCCATGGACTGTTCCATGCCTATGTTACTGAATCAACATGTTATTATAGTTTTTAAAAGCACAATTTCACTTATTTTTACTATTAGTAAGTCTGCAAAGAATAAGATCAACTTTTTGATTGTCTTTATGATAAACTGTTGAATGTGTGTGAGGAAGTACTATTAGGAAAATATTAAATTTACAGAGTAATATTTCATAGATGTATGACTAATTACTCTAACATAATTTTACTGTTCAAGCACTCAACTGGAGAGATTGAAATAATTTTTATTTCTCTCAATCCCTTATTAACTAAATCTTATGTGTTGCTATTACTGCTTGCTTATATGTCCTAAATATATCCAGACTCCACCATCTTTATTTCTAATATCTTCCTGACTTCCTTATCTTTCTTTCTTCTATAGTATGCTACATACATCTGCTTGAATTCTCCTTTTTTTTTTAAAATTTTTATTGTAGTAATTCGTGCAATATAGCATACATCTTTGTTAAGTACAAATTGTTAACAACATATTTGCACACAATTCTCATTTGACCCCTTCCCCGATTCCCTCCCCATTCCCTCCCCATTCCCTCCCCCTCCCTCCCCCTAAGGTTCACTTCAATGAGTGACCTTGATATGATTGTGTAGGT
>PVLC010002113.1:31129-122224 GCA_004027655.1 Graphiurus murinus | reverse complement strand
CCCCTCCTTTTTTTTTTTTTTTTTTTAATTTTGACTTTGAAAGAGAGTCTCACTAGGTTGCTGAGGATTTCACTAGGTTTCTGAGGCTGTCCTCAAACCTATAATCCTCCTGTCTCAGCTTCCCAAGTACTGGGATTATAGGTGTGTGCTACCATGCCCATCATCTGCTTCTTGCTTCTTGTTTCTTTTTCTTCTTCTCCTTCTTCTCTTGCGGCACTGGGGATTGAACCCAGGGACATTCTACTGCTGAGCTACAACCCCATCCCTTTTTATTTATTTTTATTTTGAGACAGGGCCTTGATAAGTTGCCCAGGCTGGCCTGGAACTTGCAATCCTCCTGGCTCAGCCTCCTGAATAGCTGGGATTACAGGCCGCTCGTCCAGCTACAGGGCCCTCTTGATGTGTATCTTTCCAGGCACGAGCTGGAGGCCTGGGTTATCATGCTGGCATATGCACAGGCTCCCTAGACCACAAGCTTCTCAGGAGCAGAGGTTGTGGTTTCTTCATCTCCACTCCCCTGGGGCCAGACACACTGAGTGCCACCACACAGTAGGTGCTCCGTAAGTATTTATGAGCTGATAATGAGCAAATGGCTCAATTAACAGTCACATTCTAGTCATCTTCTTTGTCTCTTGTTGAAGAGATTTAGGGGACCTTGCTGCTCACCCATAGCAGTCAAGAGCTTAGGCCCTGGAGTTCCACTGCCTGGATCGAATCCCACTTCTACCCTAACTTTACTGTATGACTTGGAACAAGTTGTTTGACCTCTTTGAGCCTCAGTTTCCCCATCTGCAAAGTCTGGCTCATGCAAATAATAACCCTACAGCATTGTCCTTGTGAAAGTCAAATGAGAGAAAACAGATCAAATACTTCTTTCAGAATCTGGCCTCAGTGTTATGCTCATTTAATGTTACAGGTGTTGATAATAATAATAATAATTGTTGTTATTATTTTTAAAATTATTATTATTATCCAGCCAGGCACAGTGGCACAGGCCTCTAATCCCAATACTTGGGAGGCTGAGACAGGAGGATTGCAAGTTTGAAGCTAACCTTGGCAACCTAGTGAGACCCTGTCTCAAAATTAAAGGATAAAAAGAATTGGGGGTATAGATCAGTAGTAGAATATCCCTGGGTTTAATCCCCAATACCATACAAAAATATATTTTTATTACCTATGCCTAATACACTTGGCAAATTAGTTCAGCTACTCACACATCTATACGTTTCAGGCTCCTAGTCCCTCAGTAGGTCCCGGGGTTTTGAGCAGGTGCATTCATCAGCAATAAATATTGTAGAGTTGTATCCTCTAGGCTCCATGCTTACAAACTCAGCCAAATTCTTTGGGGTCTCAGTGCCTGGGGACTATGGCGGGGAGGGGGACACTATCCTGTAGTTTCCATCTGTTTGGAGGGCAAGTTAACCTTCTACCTGCAGTGCCCTTTAATGGAATTTTTGTGGCCTTCTATGTAGGACTAGGCACGAGATGTAGAGGGCAAAATCAGAGCAGACAAGGTGCCCCTGACCTTGGGTTAGCCACAGGAGGATTTGAACTTGGCTCCTCAACTCCCTGACGCCACCCACGCTTTAGATCTAAAAAACCCATGACCGAATCGTTCAGTAGTTTGGAGCCGGTGTGGCTTTATAAACTGTTTATTAATTAATTTTTTATTAGCAAAAAGTTGAAACAGACTAAAAAGTACAAAGAGTAATATTCCCAACACCACTGTATCTACCACCCAGAATTAACAGATGTCAACATTGTCATATTTGCTTCAGCTCTTTTAATTATAAGAAATAAAAAACTTAACAGGCTCCTGGCTCTGAGCATCACCCGTGCACTGATCACTCCCAGCTTATGCATCCAGCCCCAGCCTCTCTTCTCAACTGGGCTCCTTTTTCTGGCTGCTGCTCAATAGCGCCACATGGAGGTCAAAGGATCCTTGCTGAGCTCCAGCTCAGCTTCATTTCCTATCAGATCCTCTGCAGGGTCCTTGGCCTCACACTGCCACCTGCACTTATTTCCAAACTTGTTTCCCAGCACCTCCCCTTACTGCCGCCCTCCCTTTTGGCCTGCCGTGCCCTCTCCATCCGCCACACAATGCTCAGAGGGATCTTATTAAAATAAAAGCTACGTCATGTCACTGCTCTGCTCTGAATCCTTTGGAGGATTTCTCCCTCTCAGAGTAAACAACAAAGCTCATTGACACCCATGGCCAGCCCCTGTTACCTCCCTACTTTTGTCTCTTATAGCTTTCCTCCGCCTCACTCCACTCCAGCTCCCTGCCTCCTCACTGTATGAACTCCCCAGGCATGCTTTAAGCCCCAGGGCCTTTGCACACATCCAAAAGACCCAAAAAAGACATCTGCTCAGCTTATTCTTTATCCTCTCAGGTGAAGTCTTCTCTGACCACCTTATCTAAAATGCTCACCTCTTCCCTTTATGCTTTTGTCACCATTAAATATACTGCACATTTTGCTTATTTATTGTCTGTTTTTCCAAAATGTGAGTTCCACATGGGTAGAGATTTTAGTCTGTTTTGTTCTCTGCTGTATACTGTGTCTAGATTAGTATCTAGGACATAGTAGGTACTTGATTTGTTGAATTAATCCCCTTTACCTCCCTTCCTAAACCCCTTCTCCCTCCTCTAAGGAAGCCAATTATAAAGTTGATGTGTGTCCTGCAAATTCTTTTTTTATACTTTTTCTAATGCATGAGCAAACTTAATCTGTATATAGTACTGCTTTCTGTGACTTTAAAAGTGGTACTATAATGTAAATATTGTTTTGTCAGGTTTTTGAGGTCTAGCCACGTTGAAGCAAGGCTAACTTACAATATCATATTATATGAAGGTGCCACATTTAACTTATCCATTCCCTTACCGATGGATGTGTAGGTTGCTTCCATGTGTTCTCTATTATAAAAATGCTTTGGGGGAACATTTCCATTCATGTCACATCCATGAGTGTGTAAGTTTCACTCATCCCAAGAAGGATTGGATTGCTCCCCAAGATCCTATGCCAATTTACACTCCCTCTAGTGATTGTGCAATGGGATCTCACTGAAGTATAATCCGTATGTTTGTTTCCCGGCTCCATCAAATGTTAACATCCATGAACCGTGGTCCAGTCTTCCTCATACTGATTGTTCATGTTGCTTTAACCTTGCACACCCTAGCAAGAGAGAGCACAGTGAAGACCATGGGCTGCAGTTCATACAGGGTTTCAATCCTGGATCCTCCATCTGTTTGTTGTAGAACCTCAGACAAACTTCCTTATCTCTACTCTAAAATGGGTGTTCTTGTGGAGAAAATGAGAATGAGGCATTTAACACACCAAGTGCTCAAAGAATGGTAGACACTGCTAAGATTTCGTGTGTCTAGTGGAGGGGAAAGGCAATATCTGGACTCAGATATGCCTGCAGTTCAGCCCCAGTGCTTTGGCAAAACATGTCTACTCCCCAGACATCAGTTTGTCATCTTTAAAGGGAGATGAGAACAAGTGGAAAAGTCCGAACCCTGGAGTAGAAAGCTCAAGGGAGAGGCAAGAAGCAGTGAAGAACTCTTGTCACAAATCCTTCCATGGCCAGTCCTTGAACGTAACTGAGACACCCCCCCGCCCCAGACACGGGGGTGGGGGCCTGGCTGTGGGGAGGGGAGTGAGGGCAGCATCCCACCCCACCCACCCTGCCATGCACTGTTTATTTTCTCCTCCCCTGTAGGCTATCAAGAAGCTTGCTGGGCCGGGCGTGGTGGCACACACTTGTAATCCCAGCATTTGGGAGGCTGAGACCGGAGGATCCATGTTCGAGGCCAGCCTCAGCTACCTAGTGAGGCACTCTGCAACTTAGTGAGACCTGGTTTCAAAATAACGAATAAAAAATAGAGCTGGGGGTATAGCTAGAAGGTAGAACGCCCCTGAGTTCAATCCCCAGTGCTGAAAAAAAAAAAAAAAAAAAGAAGCTTGCCACTTTGTGAGTCTGTCACCTGGGCTGAAGGGATTCTGAACATTTTATCATCACAAAGATGTTCTGTAAATTTTGATAAACTGTTCTTCATATTTTCTTTATTTCAAGATGTATTTAAGCTGGGCATGGTGGCACACGCTTGTAATCTCAGTGCTTGGGAGGCTGAGACAGGAGGATTGCAGGTTTGCGGCCAGCCTCAGCAACTTAGTGAGGCCCTTTGAAACTTAGCAAGACTCTATTTCAAATTTTTAAAAAATAGAATAGGGCTGGGGTTGTAGCTCAGAGGTAGAAAGCTCCTGGGTTCAATCCCCAGTAACACACACACAAAAAGAAGAATTTACATCCGTTTTTTTTTTCTAGAGTTGTTCTACCAGCTAAGGTAACTGTGTCTGGGGAGGGAGCAGGACATGTCTATAAATATTTGTGTCTGTATGTTTGTGTTTTGTGAACATCTGTGTGTGTGTGTGTGTGTATGTGTATGTGTATTTGTGAATGTCTGTGTGTTGTGTGGGTGTGCTGCCTGTGGCTATATGGCTATATTTGTGATCTGTGTACCTGTGTATATGTCTATATTTGTGGTGTGTGTGTGTGTGTGTGTGTGTGTGTGTGTGTGTGTGTGTGTGTGTAACAGAGAAAGAGACACAGAGGCTGAGGGCTGAGCAAGCTTTACAAGTCAGGAGGCTGAGCCTCTTTTCTCTCCCCACAACCAAAACATATACACACTCAAATACCCACAAACTTCTGCTTCCCTGACTCCCCCATTCTTCCCGAGGAGCCCTGGTGAAGAAGCCCAGGACCAGGGTAAGTAGCAGTGGAGGAGGTGTGCCCCAGCGCTGCCGAGTGTAGAAATCAGGCCAAGGTTAATTAGGAGCCACCTCACTCTGTGCCCAAAGCACCTGTGCCCTCGGCAAGCTTCACAGACTCCCCAGGGCTCGCGGCTGCTGGGTAATTACACAGGACTTGGCTCCACAGCTATAATTCAGTACCCACTGGGCAAGTGAAACCCTCCGCTTTGCACACGGCCCTGAGGAAGAATGAGTAAGGCAGAAGCCAACAATTATCCACAATCGTTGCCCCCAGCAGCAAAGCAGCAGGTTCGGGTTGGCGGGCAGCCCAGATCAGAGCTCCTCAGAGGAGGAAGGAGGCCCTGCGTCCTGTCTTCCTTCACCATCCTCCCTCTCTTTTCTTTGTTCTTATCCCCCTTCTATCCTTCTTTAATGGCTAACCCAGAGATGTTCACAAAACAGACATGCGAACACATAAACGTGCTTGGGGCCTACTCTGTGCCGGGCTTTGGGGTCGCCCTCTGGATGGGGTGAGTGAACCGGACCCCAGGCCTTGGTTCTCAGGGGCTTGCTTTCTAGTAGGGGTGATAAGCATGCCTGTAGCCACCAGGAAAGGAGAGCTGCCATTCTCTGCGAGGGCATGTGGGGCAGGGCTGCACCACCCTGAGTGTGAGCACCTGGTCATCTGGTGTGTGCCAGGTGTCTCACGCACCTTCCCTGGTCTTGGCCCTCACTCGTCCTAGTCTAGTCTCCAGGTTCCTCACGGACTGTGGGGCTGGACTAGGGATTTTCAAATTGTGCATGCTACGAGTGTTGGGGTTCATGGAGGTGTGTTGTGGGGGTTGCAGTCCATGTGGGGTTCCAAACAGTCCTCTGCTTTCCTATTTTAACAGATAGCTCCGTGTGTGTGTGTGTGTGTGTGTGTGTGTGTGTGTGTGTGTGTGTGTGTGTTACTAGAGATTGAACCCCCCCAGGGGAATTCTACCTCTGAGCTACATCCCCAGCCCTTTTTATTTTATTTTATTTTTTTGAAACAAGGTTTTACTAGGTTGCTAAAAGTCTTGCTAAATTGCAGAGGCTGTCCTGAAACCTGCGATCCTCCTATCTCAGCCTCCCAACTACTGCAGTTACAGGCATGTACCACCACACTGGGCCAGTTTCTCTTTTAAAAACTTGTTTTATGACCCAGACTCAGTAGTTCCTTTAAAGCAATATTTAGGTCACGTTGGTCCTACTAGGAGGAGACTCTCAATGTTACCTTCACTATCTTGAAAGTGGGTCCATTCCTTGAACTTCTTTATTTTTTTGAAAACTTGATACTGTTTCAGCTGAAAAACTAGCAAGACTATTAAAAATAAGGGGAGCTGTTTAAAAATTAAAAAGCAATTGCAAGCTGGGAGTGGTGTCGCATGCTTGTAATCCCAGTACTTGGGAGGCTGAGACTGGAGGATCCGGGTTTGCTGCCAGCCTCAGCTACTTAGTGAGGCCCTCCACAACTTAGTGAGACCCTGTTTCAAAATAAAGAATAAAACATAGGGCTGAGGGTGTAGCTTGGAGGTAGAATTCCCCAGTTATGCAAAAAAAAAAAAAAAAAAAAAAAAAGAAAAGCAATTACAGGCTCCATTGGATAATTGTAACTTCAGTCATTCTGTATCAGTTGAATTTTGATGGTCTTTTCTACTGAGTATGTGGTGGTTCTATTTTTCTTCAATATAACTTTTATTTAAGAAAAACAACTGTTTTTATCCTGTGCATCCCACCCTTACCCCCTTGTACATATAATGCTTTTCTTTGAAGTGGGAAGAGAGGGTGCAGATGGTGTGGCAGCTAGAATCAGTTAGAAAACTCTGAATAACAAGAAACCCCACCTGGCAAGGTTAGTGAACTTGTCAAGAACAAACGGGAGCTCATGGAAGAGCTGCACCCACAGTGCCAAGTGGACAGAGCTTGTGGCACAGGGTTCTTGCTTGTTTTCTCTTCTTAAAAAAAAATTTTTTTTTTAAGCTGGGCATGATGGTGCATGCCTATAATCCCGGTACTTGGGAGGCTGAAACAAGGAGGATGGCAGATTCCTGGCCAGCCTCAGCAATTTCACAAGACCTTAGCAACCTAGTGAGACCTTGTTTCAAAACAAAAAAATAAAATGGACTGGAGGTGTAGCTCAGAGGTAGAATGCCTTTGGGTTCAATCTCCAATACTACTACTACTACTACTACTACTACTACTACTACTACTACTGATCTTTTTTTTTTAGTCTCAACCATTTGTGTGTATGTGGGGGGGGGAGTGCTGGATATTGCTAAGTCTTGCTAAGTTGCTGAGGCTATCCTTGAACTTGCGATCCTCCTGTCTCACAGCCTCTCAAGTCCTAGGATTGCAGGTGTGTGCCACCATGCCCAGCTTAGTCTCAACCACTTGTAAACAGGTAAGAATAGAGAATTAAATACAGAACTTTTCAGTATTATCAAATATTAACATCAAGTTATCCATTTCAATTTTTCTCAGTACTGGGGATTGAACCCAGTGCTCAACACATATTACACAAGTGCTCTACCACTGAGCTACGCTCCCAGCCCTTATTATTTTATTTTGAGTCAGGATCTCACTAAATTGCTCAGGCTGGCCTTGAACTTGCAATCCTCCTGCCTCGGCCTCCCAAGTAGATGGAGTTAGAGGCTGGTGCTACAGCAACTAGCTTTATATCATTTTTTTAAAAAAGAACCAAACAATCAAGAGAGTAGAAACCCCTGTGTAATCATCCTTGATTTCATTCTACTTCCACTGAACCAGGGAAAGAATTTCACAAATTAAATGTTTAACATGTCTACACATGTTTTTGCTACTTTTATTACATTTGTATGTATCTATCAAAATTACATAGTCTTTTTTACAGGTTTATAAACCTTATATAAAATGACATCATTCTCTATATAGCTTTTTACAACTTATTTTTGCTCAGCAGTTTGAAGTTCGTCTATGACTTGAACTGCTTTTTAAGTATGATATCATTCGACTATTTCAGTTTATTTTTTTTCCTGTTGATGAGCATTTTGATTTTTCCACGTTTCATTATCATGAACAGCGATGCAATGTACACATATTTCTTTATGTGAAATGTGTCAGAATCTCCTTACCGGGTATGCCTAGGAGTAGACTTTTTAGTTAGAAGGGAACATGTGTATTCTACTTTACTAGATGTTCCCAGATTGCTCATTGCAGAGGTTTACATTCCTACAAGCAATGCATTGATGTGCCTATTTCTCCTTGTTAACACTTAGTATTGTCAGGCTTTTACATTTTTGCCAATTAAACTGTGCGTTGGGCTTTGGGCCCTCTGGATGGAGGAGATATGACATTTGAAGTGGCATTTCCTTGGTTGTTGATTTGCTAATCACTGCTAAGGTTGAGCATGCTATCTTAGGATTGGGGGACCATTCAGGTCTCTTCTCTGTGGTCCCCTGTTCTAACCTACTGCATCCCGTGGTTGCTCACTGGGACATGGCACTTACCAGGCTCACCTTGGGACTTGTTTTTAGCATTTCTCAAATACACCACATGTCTGTGTCTTCCCATATTCTTGTTTTTTTAATAACTTCCCAGTTTAGGAGGCTCCAAAATGACCATGGGAGATGGAGAAGGTGAAAAACCTGGCACATTCTCAGAAAGGTCACTCGAAGTGGTCCAGAAAGTGCGGGTGGCATTCTGGAGCAGCATCTTAGCTGGCAGGTCCTCCACAAGCCATCACTAAACCCGAGGGAATGGCCAAGTTGGCAAAGGTCATCTTGGGCTCTTATACTTTGTCCTCCATTTACTCAGAGTCCTTTCCTTCCAGTGGTAATTAACTCACAGCAAGAAGTTCAGCATTATATGAGCCTGGTGGTGCATACCTGTAATTCCAGTGCTTGGGAAGCTGAGACAGGAGAATCACAGATTCAAGGCCAGCCTCAGCAACTTAGCAAGACCCTTAGCAACTTAGTGAAACCCTGTTTCAAAATAAAAAATAGCCAGGTGTGCAGGTACATGCCTGTAATCCCAGTACTTAGGAAGCTGAGATAGGAGAATCACAGGTTTGAGGCCAGCCTCAGTAACTTAGCAAGACCCTCAGCAACTTAATGAGACCCTGTTTCAAAATAAATTTAAAAATGGGGGACTTGAGGGGTATACCTCAGAGACAGAATGCTCCTGGGCTCAATCCCCGGTGCCAAAAATAAAAATAAAAGAAAATAAAAAATGACCTGCAGTTTAGCTTGGAGGTAAAAATGCCCCTGGGTTCAATCCTTAGTGCCACAAAAGAAAAAGGAAAAAAAAAAGGTGTTCACTTGCTCTGTAATGCCTCTTGTGAGACTTGAAGAAGAGAAGGACTTAGAACATCTCTTGGAAGTAACATAATTTTAGAATACCAGAGCTTTAAGGGCAGTGAAGTTGTTCAGACCTTCTGACCACCCCAACCCCGTTCACAGATGGGGAGCCTGAGGCCCCAGGTGGGGGTGCACCCTGCCCATCATTCCACCTGCAGTGCCTTCGCTGAAGGAGGTGATGATGTGGGGAGGAAAACCTTGCAGTGTCTGGAACCTTCAGGAACCGTTGAGTGTGGCCATGCGCAGAACTGTGTGCTTGGGTTGAGCAACCTCTTAGGAGCCCACACAGCACCACACACCACATCCAGGGCTACAAAGAAGGTTTTGTGGTATAACTGGGGAGCCAGGACACCCAGAAACCATTGGCAAGCATCCCAGGACCACCATGTGGTTGGATGATGAAATAAACTAATGTGTCTTGCTCATGTGCATCTCAGAATCTCTCTCCATCTCTTCTCCTTCTTTCCCTCTTTCCTTTTCTGTCCTCCTCTTTCTCTCTCATTCCTTTTACCCTCTCACCTCTCATTTTTCCTCTTGTCTCCTCTCTCCTAGTGCAAGGACCCCTGTCCAGGACCAAGAGCATGTGAGGCCCCTACTCACTGGCTCACCCCCACACAGCTGCACCTCCCTGCTGGGCCTCAGGTACCCTTTAACAAGCAGGAGTTGCCCACAGCTGGATGACTGCTCTGGCCCTTCTCAGCTCTGTCCCCGCTGCCAGAAGGGAGATAACTGTTTGGAGGATGCCTCTCTTGGGATTTCTAGAAGGGCAATCTCTCAGCCAACATCCTCCCAAAGCAGTTTGTATCTAAAGCATTGGGATCAAAGCAGCTTTTGAAAAAAACTTCACTAATTGTTCACTGTCCACAAACACTTCTTGGCTATGTCTCTCCACTGAAGAGGTGGGAAGTGGACTGGACTGGGTGGCTCTGGTCCTGTAGGCCCAGCACTGGGTCTGCCAGATAGCCAACATCCCACCAGTTCTGAAATTTTAGGGGTCCACAGACTTCTGTTTGTACAACTCCCAGGCAAAGAGACCAAGGCTCAAACCACAGAGTGTGCCTTTACCCAACTCTCAGGGATTCCACTACTAACGGATAACCATGGCACACTGGTCATTTGTTGATTTCTCCAGCATAAATATATGCTTTTCAGCAGGATGTGGTGGTCTACATTTGTAATCCCAGTACTTGGGAGGCTGAGACAGGAGGATCACAGGTTTCAGCCTCAGCAACTTAGGGAAACCCTTCGCAACTTAGTGAGACCCTGCTTCAAAGTAAAAAATAAAAAGGGCTGGAGGTGTAGCTCAGAAGTAGAACATCCCTGGGTTCAGTCCCCAGTACTAAACACACATAAATAAATAAATAAATAAATAAATAAATAAATAAATAAATAAATAAAGATAGATAGTTCTCAGATCAGATCATCCCCAATTAATGTTAGGGGGAAAAAGACAAAGACAACAGTCTGACAGTTGTATAGAAGGAGATTAATTATCTACTGTGTTCATTTCCTGGGTTGTAAAGGGCTTGATGACAGAGCTCATTGCCCCTCTCAGTGCCCGCAGGGTACTGACCCAATGTCTTCACATAGATCAGGTCTTAAAAGCCCAACATGAGAACCAGAAGTGGTGTGGCCAGGACCACTCATGGATGAGCCCAACCCGATACTGGTTGGAGAGCCCCAGACGGATGCAGATTTGTGCTGCTGCTGCTTTGATTCTTATTCTCTCTCTCTCTGGCCTTCAGCAAGCCACTTGACCTCAGTTTCCCTGCCAATAAAAGGGGGGATAATAATATACTTCTCTAAGGGTGCCTTTTAAGAATAATTGACCAGTTCTTTTCTTTCTTTCTTTCTTTTTTTTTTTTTTTTTTTTTTTTTTTTTTTTTTTTTTTTTTTTTTTTTTTTGCAGGATACTTTGAAGAAAATTACCATGAGGATGTTCTTCTGGCCCTGGAATTTTCCTTGGTTCAGATGTCAAACAGATGAGGATAGCAATGTTCTAATTCTGGCACTCCCAGCAAACCATTTTCCTCAGTTCAGTTGGAAGAGAAGGGGGGAGGGGCTGCATCCCAGCCTGGGCCTGCCTAGAATATTAAAGGCACAGCCCTGCCTTTGATGCCGGCCTGCAACGCTTGTTAATTTTAATAAGAAGTGAGCAGAGGTGGGAAGACTCTGCCTGGCAGAGAAAAACAGGTTGAGGCCAAAGAGGGTTAGTGCCAACTAAATTTGGATCTTCTCTGGCTTTGAAGTTCTTGGCCCCGTGCTGGAGTTATAGGACAACTGCTGGTTGTCAGCAGGATGCTGGTTGACTGGGGAAAATGAGGGCCCAGTTTCCAGCTCAGCCAGGAGCAGATGGCCCCTGTCATAATTCAGGAATCACCTTAGAACCAACAGTCTCCTAAGCTGGTGAATTTCTGGGGAAACATTGATTGGGGACCTCAAACCACAGTGCATTCAGAGACTAGGTAGTCAATACAGAAGAGTGAAGTTGGGGTTGGGGGTGTAGCTCAGGGTAGAGCTTGTGTGAGCATGTGCAAGGCCTGAGGTTCAATCCCCCAAATCAAAATCAAAATCAAAAACAAAAAAGCTGAAGATTAGAGTAGGCTGTTGTAGGTAACAGGGAATTGTGAGGACTGTGGCTAACTGGTGAATATTGGGATTTGGGAATGAAGGTTAAATATTAAATATAAAATCAGCTCTTGTGATTTTATAGAGAAATTAGAAATTTTGGTTTGTGGAAAGGAATATTACAATGTTTAAGCATCAATTAAAGTTCATTTTTAAAAATTATCTTTAAGTACTGTCCTTGTGAACAGACATATCTATACCTAGAACAGCCCCCGGGTCCTATTTTTTTTTTTTTTTTTTTTTTTTTGCGGTACTGGGGATTGAACTCAGGGGCATTCTACCTCTGAGCTATACCCCCAGCCCTATTTTTTTTTTTTTTATTCTTTATTTTGAAACCGGGTCTCACTAAGTTGCAGAGCGCCTCACTAGGTAGCTGAGGCTGGCCGCGAACCCGGATCCTCCGGTCTCAGCCTCCCAAATGCTGGGATTACAAGCGTGCGCCACCACGCCCGGCTTCCAGGTCCTATTTTAGGTGGTTTGCTTTGGAGACCAAAGACTCAGAGGTGCAGAGTCTCTGAAAATCCACTGAGGCCTTTGGTTATCATTTTCTAAAGACTTCGACTGGTCCCTGGTTGAAGGCTCAGAAGCACTGAGGAAGAACTTTAGAAAATCAAACTCTTAGAGGTTTTGACTCAGTGGACTCAGAGTGGGATTTGAAGGGGAATGTCTCATATTTTAAAAAATTCCTCCAGGACTGATGTGCAGCAGCTTTGGGAATCAGGGGCCTCATCTGTCCCTCTCAGTGTTTTTTTGTTGTTGTTTTTCCTCTACCACTGAGCCACATCCCGGGCCTGGGAGCAGACACTTCACCAGGTCCTGGTGATGCCTGTTCATGCCACCTCATTCCTCTGTCCCCTTTAGACACCCGCCCCATTCAGTGTGAAATGCCAAACATGAATGTTCACTTCTGCTTCAGCTTCCCTGTCCTCTCCTGGCTGATCCTCAAGCCTGGAAGATGCACCTTCTCAATATGAATCAGGTACAGCCAGGCATGGTGGTGCATGCCTGTAATCCCAGTACTTGGGAATCTGAGGCAGGAGGAGTGCAAGTTTGAGGCCAGCATGCAATAACTTAGTGAGACCCTATTTCTAAATAGATAGAAAGATAGATAGATAGATAATAGATTGATCGATCTAGGGATATAGCTCAGAGGTAGAGCATCCCTGAGTTCAATCTGTAAAGAATCAGGCATAGTTTGAAGATACTAGAAACATCAAATAAATGGTCCTTCAAATCCATTTAGCCTAGTACTTTTGCTCTGACCAGGGTCTGGTGGGCACTGGAAGAGGAAAATTGTTTTCTATGATATTCATGCTATCACTCACTCGCTGAACACTGGCCAAGCATCGATCACGCTGTTACAAATGGATCTCAAACCCACTTCCTGTCACTAGCCTCAGATCTGTTACCTGGAATTTGAGGTCTTCTTCGCCTTGCTTTTGTTCTTGGCCCACCCTACCTCTTAGAGTGGAAGATGGGAAAGGGTGTTTCTTTGCCTTGACCTCTTTTAAACTACAAGGAAGCCTTCTCCTTCTGTTGAGGTTAGGTGACTGGCCTCTCTCTCTCTCTCTCTCTCTCTCTCTCTCTCTCTCTCTCTCTTTCTCTCTCTCTCTCTTTCTCTCCATCCACTTGGGACTTTATAGATTTAAGTCAAGCCAAGCCTCCTTTCCTCCACATGGAAGAGGCCTCATTTCGTAGCTCTGTCATCACACTGCCACTTTGATCACTGTGGTCAACCGCAGTTGCCTGATTATGGACCATGTTTGAACGTAAATGCCCCTAAAGTGTTTTCACTCACCTTCAGCCCAGGGATTCTGGAAAAAGGGAAATATGTGCCAGAAAACAGGGCCAAGTTGGGAAGGTGGCACCCTCTGATCAAACTCCCAGGAAGACAAGATCACCGACCCATCTCCCTGAATGGATGCCCACGAGCCTGGCAGAGGCCTGCTCATGCGTTCAGTCTACAAATGTTTAACAGGTTCCCAAGATGTGCCAGGTTCTGGGATGTGTGCTGAAGACACTGCAGTTAATAAAGCCAGAAAGTCTTTGCCCACATTCATGAATAGTTACGAATTGTGAATGTGACATGGAAGATAACTACGGACATATGGAGGGGAACCTAATTCAGACAAAGGAAGTGACCCTTCAGCTGAAACTTGTAGGGAATAGCATATGCAAGGGCCCTGTGGCTGGAGAAAGTCTGGCTTTTTTGAGAGACTGAGAGAAGGCCAGTGTAGCTACAGGTAATAACTAAAGGATAAGAGGCACTTCAAGAGCTAGGTATCAAATACCTACAGGGCCCAGCAGGTTTCACAAGTAAAGTGAGCCAAGTCAGAGACAAAAGAGAGAAGTGTAGACTTTGGCCAATTGGGTAAAACATGCCCTGTGTAAAAGCAGCAGCTACTGCCCAACTTCAACCAGTCTTATACACATGGAAATGGGGTCTTATGAGTCTGGCATTGCCAGACTTTTGTGTGTGGGGGCGGGGGGGGGGGCGGCGGGAGGGAAAGTGGTTACTGGGGATGGAACCCAGGGACCTTCTACCTCTGGTCTACACCTCAGACCTATTTTATTTTTTATTTGGAAACAGGGTCTCACTAAGTTGCTGAGGCTGGCTTTGAACCTATAATCCTTCTGTTTCAGGCTTCCAAGTGCTGGGATTACAAGTGTGTGCCACCACACCTGGCCAGACTTTTTGAGTTTTTAAAAAAATCCCTAGATCTAATTTTTATATAAAATCTCTAATTAAAAAAATGTCTAGCTGGACGTGGTGGTGCATGCCTGTAATCCCACTACTTGGGAGGCTGAGACTGGAGAATCAGGGTTCATGGCCAGCCTCAGCTACTTAGTGAGGCCTTCCACAACTTAATGAGACCCTGTTTCAAAATAAAGAATAAAAAATAGGGCTGGGGGTGTAGCTCGGAGGTAGAATGCCCCTGGGTTCAATCCTTGATACCACAAAAAAGAAAGAAAAGAAAATTCTGCTGAGCATGGTGGAGCATACCTGTAATCCCAGTACTTGGGGGGCTGAGACAGGAGGATTGCAGGTTTGAGGATAGCCTCAGGAACATAGTGAGACCTGTGTTCAAAAAAAAAAAAAACCAAAAAGGGCTAGGGTTTAGCTCAGATGTAGAATGCCCCTAGGTGTGCAATCCCCAGGAACACACACACACACACACACACACACACACACACACACACACACAAAAGATCTGAGAACCTTGAATCATGTATTTGATGTCCTGAGTCTTTGCAAGCCCACAGAGGAGAATCAAGGGATTGCATAATAGGGAGTCTCTCAGTCATACAGGTAAACTGAGGCCCAAAGTATTCTCCACTTCCAGCTCTTGCTCCTTTGGGTGGCCTCCTGAGAAACAAAGAGCCTTTCAGGCTGGCTTTTTCCTTTGAGCCCTAGGCAAGCTTTTAACTGTGGGGCCCAGTTTTCCAGATTTGCAAATGGGACTGTTGGAGCCAAGTTTGGCAGCTGCTTGGGACTTGAGTGTGTGGTGTAATTACGGTTTGAAAATCACTTTGAAGCCTCCCAAAGCAGAGGAGCTAAGTACACAGGGAAGCTCAGAAGGGGATTTCAAAGGGCTTGTTCCTTAAAATGCCACTGACAGGTATGGCACATCCCATCCCCATGACCAAGGGCCTGACCTAGGGAGTTACAAATGAGTGAGTTTTCTCTGCTGTGGGAATCCAAGGAGCACACCATATCCCAGCAGCCTAACCTTTCCCTCTTCCCATCTGTCCCTCTCCTCCCTTCCCCAGATGCTCAGGGAGACCCTCCTATGTATCAGCCACAGTGCCAACTCTAGAAATGCATCCTCATGGAACTTGCAGCCCAACAAGGAAAACAGGGAGTCAGAAATGACACAGCAGGCCGTGTGTGTTACAAGACTGAGCTTCAGGGGGTCTCCACCTCAGGGTCCAGGAGCCCCTCCCCCCATTCCAAGGAAGTGATGCTTTAGCTGAAACCTGAACACTGAGCGGGTGTTAGCCAGGGTGAAGGAAAGGTAGGAGAATGTTCCAGGTGAGAGGGAGCTTCCAGGATCAGGAGGCTGGGAGTGGAGGGTGAGGGAAGTTTAAGTGTTCTTAGACCTGAGAAGCTCATGTTGGCCAAGGCGCAGAACCCATGGCCAAGGAGTGAATTGGTGGTTAGGAGGAGGTAGATAGGAGCTGAATCACATAGAGCCTTAGGACCAGGGCAAGAGTTTTGTGAGGTTTGTTTGTTACCTAGAGGGTAATAGGGTAATAAGAAATTTCTGAGTTTCAACCCAAAAGAAAATGTTGGATTTGGTTGCATTTCTCCAGCGAATCGCTTCCAATTCTGTTCTTCTGTGATCACGAATCTCCTTTTTGCATCTTTTCTTCACCCCAAGACACCAGCCGCTAACTTGCAAGATGGATACTACTGTAAGTACACATTTGGGATGAGAACACTGGCTCAGAGAAGTCATCTGCCAAGGTCACCCAGCCAGGCAAGTGCGGAGTAGGGGTTTGAATCCCAGTTTATCAGGTTCCCAAGCCCACATTCTGCACAATGCAGGGATGTTCAAGATAATGGCTGACACTCAAGAAGCAAACTGTCTCAGCCACATCCCTGGGTAGAAAATCCCTCTATCTGTAGAGCTTTCCTGCAGATACTGGAGGAAGAAAAATCTCATTTCTAAAATCAACATCTGAGGATGGGAGGAGGTGCAGCATACATGTGTTTGCCTACTAAGGAGGCAAGACAGGGCCCCTGCAGCTCATTAACCAGGGCCTGACCTCCAGGGTTCTTGGGACACCAACTTTTGTCCAACTCTTTTCTCTTGCAGAAAACATTGAGCAGGTTCCCAGAACACATGCAGCACAAAAGGGCCTTTCAGGGTTTCCTATTGAATGAAGCATTCTGTTCCCATGAAGCTTTTGAAGACATTTAAAAGAAAACAGAATTGCAGGGAGACTAAGAATTCTGTTTCTCGGGGTGAGCAGGCGGGCATCCTGCAAAGTCTGAGGACAGGCCTGTCATGGGACAGGGAGGCTGCCTGGGCCTGGGCTGAGTCACAGACCCAGCACCTGTGGTTAGTGATTGCCCTTGGGTTTATAGCCAAACAACCTGAAAGGAGACTGGAGATATCAGATGTAATGAGACTCTCGGTGGCCCAAAGGCACCAAGAGATGCAGACCCCCTTCCCCTCAGCACCCAGAGGGGTCCAGGGAGGGCTCAGCATGCAATGCACACAGAGGGTTTCTCCAGGGGAGGGCTGGGTTCATGTAAGTGCAGGAAAAAATGATGCAAATGCCTTTTAGAGAAAATGACAAGATGCCCATCTACACTTATAACAATATAAATGCAAATTAAAACAACAAAAAATAGCATTTCAAAAATTCATGCGATAGGCAGAAATCCAAAAATGTGAAGCATGCTGTGTGGGGAGGCTGTGGGAAAAAAGGCGTGCTCAGACTTAGTTGCACTTCCCACAAGCAGAGGTACTTTGAAAGCACGTGGGCCTTCCATGCTTTCAAAGTACCTCTGCTTTGGGGAGTGATCCTGTACATTTATGTGCATGTTGTGCACCAAGAAGTGGGTGCCATTCATTGTAATCTTGTTTGTAAAAGACTGGAAAAGGCCTGAATGTCCATGACAATGGGAATGGGGTCATTTATAATGTGTCAGTGCAGGGGAACTCTAGACAGACCATAAAAAGCCAGGCATTGATGTTTAGCTGAGAGGCCTGGGGAGCTGAAGTTTAGCTCAGCTGGAAGGGAGACTTACACTGTGAGAATTTGGTTTTTGTGTTTTCATGTTTGAGATGGGGTCTCACTATGTCACGCAGGCTGGCCTCAAATTCCTGGACTCAAGTCATCCTCCCACCTTAGTTTTCTAAAAGGCTGAGACTGCATATGTGCACTCAGCTATGTGGAAACATTTTTATCATTGGAATTATTATTATCATTATTTGTGGCATGGACAATTAAATTCAGGGGCTCTCACAGGCTAAAAAGGTGTTTTTCCACTGAGCTGCAAACCCAGCTCCAGCATTTGGATTATTTTTACCATATATTGTATTGCTTTTACTAAAGAAAAAGAGGAAGAATAAAAGAGACAAAAAGGAAAAACAAAATGATATTTCCACCACTTAGAAATAAGCACTAATAAGATTTTAACTCATAGCCGGGCATGGTTGTGCACTACTGTAATCTTAGTATTTGGGAGGCTGAAACTGGAGGATTGAAGGTTCAAGGACAGCCTCAACAAGTAGTGAGACTCACAGCAAACTCGTGAGACCCTGTTTCAAAGTAAAAATAAAACTGGGCTGGGTGTAGTTTGGAGGTAGAATGCCCTTGGGTTTAATCCCCAGTACCACACCACACATACACACACACACACACACACACACAGAAAAAGAAAAACATTTACGTGTGTGTGTGTGTGTGTGTGCGTGTGTGTGTGTGTGTAGTGCCTATATCTATAGACAACACTATTGTCTAGTCTATAGACATTATTTAAATTTCAACTGTTGTATTACGTTCTGCATAGCAACTTTTTTCCTGGTCCAGGATCTAATCCAGGACCATGCAACTACACTTAGTCATCATGCAATTTTATTCTCATTTTATCTAAAACAGCTCCTCCCCTTTCCTATTCTTCATGACCTTGGCATTTTGAAGAGCACAGGCCAATGATTTTGCAGAGCACCTCTCAAGGTTCCCCTGATGTGTCCTCATGACCAGACTCAGGTTCTTTATTTCTGGCAGCAACTGCAGAGAAATGTTGCTGTGTCCTTGAGTCTCCAGGAGTCCCATGACATCAGTGTGTCCTGTTATCAGTGACTAACATACACATTTTTAATTAATTAATTAATTAATTAATTTTTGTGTGGTCTGGGGATGGTACCCAGGGGCATTCTACCTCTGAACCACACCCCCCAACCCTATTTTATTTTTTTATTTTGAAACAGAGTCTCGCTAAGTTGCGGAGGACCTCACTAAGTAGCTGAGGCTGGCCTCGAACCTACTATCCTCCTGTGTCAGGCTCCCAAGTACTCTGATTACAAGTGTGTGTCACCATACCCGGCCATATTTTTTTTTCTGGTGGTACTGGGGATGGAACCCAGGAGCCTTCTACCTCTAGGCTACATCCCCCAGACCTATCTTATTATTTTTTTTTTTTTGAAACAGAGTCTCCCTAAGTTGCTGAGAGACTCACTAAATAAATAAATAAATAAATAAATAAATAAATAAATAAATAAATAAATAAATTTACATACTAAATGATGTAGGAGGAGAAAGAAACCCAATGCTAGGCACATTTTTGAGCCATATACAAACACTTTTGGCTGAGAGAAAAATGACAGATGCAGAAATCACATTGCTTATGATATGTTAGTTTTGAGCACACACACACACAAATGTATACTTGCTATTCGCTGCTTGATTTCCTTGCTACTCTGCTTAGGGGCAGTCATTTTGCTATGTGAATCAGTGTAATAAATAATTCCCACCAAGCCTCTCTTTGTTAGCCATGTTTGATTTCTAAAGGACTCACTGAGAGAAGACACGTGTATGGATTTTTTTTTTTTTTTAGGTGCTAGGGGTCAAACCCAGGGGCATTCTACACCCCTAGCTCTATTTTATTTTGAAACAGGGTCTCACTAGGTTGCTGAAGAGTCTTACTGCTTGCTGAGGCTGTCCTTGAATCCGTGATCTTCCTGTATCAGCCAAGTACTGGGATTACAAGTGTGTGCCACCACACCCCGCTGAATATTTTATATAAGCATCTTGGGAAAGTCCAGAGTGTGAACTTCTTGTGAGCAACGTGCAGAAAAATATCATATTCATCCACATGGTTGTTGTGAGATCATGGCCTCTGGACCAGCAGCTTCCCAGGATTGCTTAGGGGACTCCTTCGATCCCTCTGGAAAGAATGGAAATGTCTTCCCAGGGGTGGGAAGCACGTGTGGGAGAGAGGGCCCCAGAGCAGTGCAAGTAGAGAACATAGGCCATGTAGTGAGTGGGTAGAGGGCAGACCTAGGATCTAGCAGGCCAGGGCTGCAGCCCAGATTCTGCTGTTAACCAATAATCTAAGTGACCTTTGGAAAGTCACTGTCTTTTTTTATTTATTTATTTTCCTCAAGGTAGAAGGAATTGCAGCCAGGGCCTTATTACACATGCTAGGCAAGCACTTTACCACTAAGCTAAATCCCTAGCCCTATGAAGTTACTGTCTTTTTCTATCCCTCTTTCTATTTGTAAAATAGGCATAATTCTACCCACTACATGTAGCAGTTTTGAGGAATAAATGAGCTAATCTATAGGATGCCCCGGTATTTAGCAGGTGTTCAGTAAAAGTAGCTTCCCCCAGCAGAAAAAGTGAAATCGCAGCCTATGGCCACCTTTGGGACCCTCCCTCTGCCCTAGACACTCACTTTCAAAGCCCACAGGGCAGCAGCCTCACCCACATTCCTTCCTGCCTTGCTGAAAGGCATCACTTTGGATGATCATTTTATTTGCTTTGATGTGCCATTAGTACTTCTAGAAAGCTGAAAAGACTGGCTCCCCTGTGAGACAGACTATTCCCGAACAAACTCCAATCCTTCAAAATATGAAACTGAAGACAACAATATTTTTGTCGGTGTTTTTATTGCCTTTTCCTAGGGTGTGGGGTTCTTACCCCATGTGGGAGGATATGACACTGAGGAGTCACTCAATCATTCCATTCATGTCAGAAATATGTATTGAAGACCAGGCAGCATCCTCCCCAAGTGTTTGAGCCACAGATGAATAGCCTTGCTTTTAGGGAATTTACATTTTCAGAGAAGATGGGAGGAAATCGAGTAAACACATTGATGAACAGGTCGTATAGTTTGTTAGAAGGCAATAAATGCCATGGAGAAAAAGACAAGAAGAGTAAGAGGGTGCAGAAATTGCAGGGAGTAGGAGACCTGAGGCAGATATAATAGGATGGCCAGGTAGCCTCCTTAAAGATGCAAAGCCCCTCAACAGTCCTGTGAAAAGGTCTCCATTCTTAGATGGTGCAGTGGAGGCAGAGCTGGGCCAAATACCTTGCCTGAGGCCACAGTGTAGGCAAGGGCAGGGCCAGAACTGGACCCCAGGCTTGAGTCTGTGTTTCACCAACCTGTGTATAAGGGTTGCAGGGAACCTGAGGATGGAGAAACTGAGGCCCGGGAAAGAAAGGTCATGGAGCAAGAGGCAGAGATGGATTAGTGCATCCTCTGCTCACTGGGGCCATATGTGCTCTCACCTGGAGTCCCCAGAAGGGAGGGACTTGCAGATGATCCGCTGAAAAACTGGTTTTTGTGGGCTTAGTAGTCTTCATTTTTTCTAATGTATATGAGAAAGAAATGCAGCAGCATGTCGAACTTATTTCACAAACTTATCACTTAAAATGAATAACTTAGATGAGTTATTTATAGTTGACTTAATGTTATTTATAGTTGATTTAATGTCAATGTAAAGCCTCAACTATGAATTAGACAGACTGTAAGTATAGCAAAATTCAAGGGAGATTAATTCACACTGAAGTTTAGACAGTTTTTCCCTCGGTTGGGTATAGAGAAGGAAATTTTTGGAAGGGCCCAGAAGCTCAGCCTCCTTGCTCAAGGATTATCTGCCCAAGAATTTCTACCTGTTCCTACATTATAACCACCTCAAGCTGTCTCTTTCTGCCTTGCTGCCTGAGACTGTGGGAACCAGCCCTTTTTATAGACAATTTCATCTTCAAAGTGCTTTTGGCTTGTTAATTGGCTTGGCAGATCCTGCCAAGAATGGCCAGTTCCCATCAAGTCAGCGGGAGATCCCAGATGCTCCTCTTGGTGGGAGGCTGATGGAGGGAGGACCCTGCCTGGCTGATGGCCAGACCTCCCCTTCTGAGACCCTGCCTTGAGTTAGGGGAGCCAGGGAGAGAAGCCCAGATCCACCACTTGAAGGCATCTTTGGAAGCCTCAATTAACTTCTTAAATCTATGACATGGGGGTGATAAGATGGTTACTGGGAAGATTCAACATCTCAAGTACCTGATATCAAATAGATGCTCCCTAAATGTTGGTTCCCTTCACACTGAAATGCCACTTCCTTTATGTGACATCCTGCTCTGTACCACTCTTATCTCCAAAACATTCTATTTGTTCCACTTATAACATGGATCAGTTTCTGCTTTGTGTTAGGGTGAATTGTGCTTCTGTTCCTGTTGCAAATTCCTTGATGGTGGGGTTTATATCTAAAGGCATCATTATATCCCTTTCGGTAGGAAGCCCACAGCCTGGCATGAAATTCAGTAAATGTTGGCATGCCTCAGAGACAGCACAGCCTAGTGAACAAGAGAAGGGCCCGAGAGCCCCACTATGTGGTTTTAGTCCCAGTTTTGTCATTCATTAGATCTTAGGCAAATTGCTTAACCAATTCATGCCCTCGAGCCCTGACCTATAAAATGGGGGCAATTAATAATACCAACTACATCATGAAATTGATGTGAGGATTAAATGTTAAAAGTTAATATGCCTGAAGTTCTTAGAATATGGGCAGCCTGGGATGAGTGGTATATAGCTGATGGCCATTATTATGCCAGTATCTAGCAAAGGGCCTTTATCCAGGTGGCTTCCATAAACCGAAAAGACTGTATTCCTACCTCATTCTATCCTTGTGCATATATACACTTGGCAGGTTTCTGAAATTCTACTATTCTTAATTCATTATTTGGAGTTAAGACAATATACCTTATTAAAATGCAAATGTTGAGCCAGGTGTGGTGGCACATGCCTGTAATCCCAGTATTTGGGAGGCTGAGACAGGAAGATCTCAGGTTCAAGGCCAGCCTCAGCAATTTAGAGAAGACCTCAGCAAAGTAATGAGACCCTGTTTCAAAATAAAAAATAAAAAGGGCTGAGGATGTAACTCAGAGGTAGAACGCCACTGAGTTCACCTGCCATTACCAAAAACAGACAAATAAAATGTACGGAGAGGGGAGGGAGATTTCCTATCATTATATACACTTTTTTTCAGAGAATACTTCTTTTTATTGTGACAGAATATAAATATCATAAATTTTGCCCTTTTAACCATTTTAAAGTTTTTAATTCAGTGGCATTAAGCCACAGTTAGTGTGACCAATACTACTGTGTGTCTGTGTGTCTGTGTGTGTGTGTTTTACAGGGAATTGAACCCAGAGGCATTTTACTTCCTCTGAGGTACATCCCCAGCACATTTTTTGTTTTTGATGCAAGATCCCACTGGGTTGCTGAGAGTCTTGCTTCTTGGCTGAGGCTGCCTTTGTCTTTCAGCCTCCCAAGTACTGGGATTATAGGCATGAGCCACCACTATTTTTAGAAACTTTTTCATCATTCCAAACAGAAATTTTATATCCATTAATCAATAACTCCCCATTCCTACTTCCCCATCCCTTGGCGATCTCTATTCCACTGTCTCTGAATTTGACTACTCTAGGTACTTTATTAAGTGGAATCACACAATTATCTGTCCTTTTTGCGCCTGGCTTATTTTACTTAGCATGTCTTCAAGGTTCATCTATGTTGTAGCATGTGTCAGAATGTCATTCCCTTTTATGGCTGAATAATATTTCATTATTATTATTATTATTATTATTATTATTATTATTTTTGCAGTACTGGGGATTGAACTCAGGGGCATTCTACCTCTGAGCTACACCCCCAGCCCTATTTTTTATTCTTTATTTCGAAACAGGGTCTCACTAAGTTGCGGAGTGCCTCACTAGGTAGCTGAGGCTAGCCGAGAACCCGATCCTCCGGTCTCAGCCTCCCAAATGCTGGGATTACAAGCGTGCACCACCACCCCTGGCTTCATTATTATTATTATGCCGCATTTTATTTCCCCATCTGTTGATGGACATGGGTTGCCACCACTTTTTGGCTATTGTGAATGATGCTGTTCTGACCATTGGTACAAATATCTGAGTCTCTGCTTTTGATTCTTTTGGATATATATACCTGGGAGTGAAATTGCTGAGTCAGATCATAATTCTATGCTTAATTTTTTTGAAGAATCCTCCTACTGTTTCTTATAGTCCCACTAACAATGCACAAGGATTTCAATTCCTCCACATCCTCATGTATATGCCTCTATACTTTTCAATTTAACATATCAAAGTATAACCCATTCAAGTAACAAGTTAAATAAAATATTTTTAAAAAACACGGTGCCAAAGAGATGAGGGTGGGTTACAGGAAGACAACAATGATAAAGCACAAAGTGGCCCCGACATTCAGAAGTACAGGCCTGGGAGTGGGAGCACTACCTTTTAGTCTTGACTTTGCATCTGATTGGCTGCATTACCAACCCCACTCTAGAACTGAGTTTCCTGAGGGGTCCAATGAAAGGGTTGAATCAGATGCCCCTGAGTTCCCTTCCTGCTCTATCAGCTTGCACGCCCTCCAACAGACCACAAGAGAAGTGTGGACAACATCCCCTCCAGGGATGGGGGCAATTCTTTGTTTGCATCACCAATCTCCCTTGCCCATGGACTTCTAGTTGCTTAAGCGATGCAGGAGATTGGAGTATGGAAAGAGAGAAGGTGAAGATCTTTGCTGCCTGCTCCCTCCTTGTAGTACCACCTCTATGAACACAGCTCCAGCCTGGCAGCCCTCTTGCTGGGATCCTGAGATGGACTTTCCTTTCCTTTTGCCTTTAGGCTTAGGGACGCTGTGTTAGTTTGCAGGGCTACCATAGCAAAGTACCACTGGCTGAGTGGCTTCAACCACAGAAACTTATTTTCTTATAGTTCTGGAGGCTACAAGCCCAAGATCAAAGTGTCTGCTGGGCAGGTTCCTTCTGAGGTCTGTGAGAAAGAATCTGTCCTGGGCCTCTTCCCCGGCTTCTGGTGGTTTGCTGGCCACCTTTGGCGTTCTTTCGCATCTAGGAGTATCACTCTGATCTCTGCCTTCATCTTCAAGCACCCTTCTCTCTCCCATATTTCTCCTTTTTACCAGAACGCAAGTCATATAGGACTATGGATCTGCATATGACACTTACGGATCTCTTTTAACTTGCTTATCTATCTCCAAAAATTTCTCAAACAAGCTCTGATTCTGAGGGACTGGGGCTTAGGGCTTCAGCACATTGCTTTTGGGGAGGGAGGCATAGTCCGGCCCATCACAGATGATCACAGCTTCAACCCCAGCCTTCTTACCCTGTGTTTGTTTTCCAAGTCTTATCCTTTATTCAGTTTCTTCGCAGTTCCAGGTGAGCACACCTTCTGGCTCCTGCAGACACCCATCAAGCTTGGCACCTCTGCCAATTGGTTTTTGTCTCTTCTTTCATAAAGCAACGCTGGGCTAGAGGTGTTGGTCAGTGGTGGAGTGTGTGCTCAGCATATGCAAGGCCCTGGGTTCAATTCCCAGCACTGAAAAGCAAAGCAAAGCAAAGCAAAAGTCATTGATCTTTGTTCCTCATCTTTGGCTGATGTTCCCTGTTCCCTGTGGACAGCCACTCTCACCTTTGTCTTACACCTGGAGGGCTTGAGGCAGGTGGACTCAAAGGACTTGTGTATGTGAGGTGGGGAGAGACTCACAACATGTCCATTTCTGTGTCTGAGCTCTGTTCCTCTCAGAGCAGAACCTTTAAGAAAGGACTGATGGTAAAGTGTGCCTCGATTAGTAAAAAAAAAAAAATAGGAATTCCATCTGCCCCAGGAATCCTTGAAGGGCATAACAGAGACTCAGAAGGAATACCATATAGCAAGAGTTCAGAGCAGTGCGTTTAAATGTAATAACTCCAGCTGGGCATGGTGGCGCACACTTGTAATCCCAATAGTTGAGAGGCTGAGACAGGAGGATCATAGTTTCACAACCAGCCTCAGCAACTTAGTAAGGCCCTCCACAACTTAGTGAGATCCTGTTTCAAAAATAAAAAACAAGCCGGGCGTGGTGGCTCACGCTTGTAATCCCAGCATTCGGGAGGCTGAGACCGGAGGATCCGGGTTCGCGGCCAGCCTCAGCTACCTAGTGAGGCACTCCGCAACTTAGTGAGACTCGGTTTCAAAATAAAGAATAAAAAAAAATGGGGCTGGGGGTGTAGCTCGGAGGTAGAATGCCCCTGAGTTCAATCCCCAGTACCGCCAAAAAAATAAAAAATAAAAAAAAAATAAAAATAAAAAACAAACCGGGTGTGGTGGTGCTGCACACCTGTAATCCCAGCATTTGGGAGGCTGAGACCGGAGGATCCGGGTTCTCGGCCAGGCTCAGCTACCTAGTGAAGCACTCCGCAACTTAGTGAGACCCTGTTTCAAAAAATAAAAAATAAAAAAATAGGGCTGGGGGTATAGCTTGGAGGTAGAATACCCCTGAGTTCAATCCCCAGTACTGCAAAAAAAAAAAAAAAAAAAAAAAAAAAAAAAAAAAAAAAAAAAAAAAAAAAAAAAAAAAAAAAAAAAAAAAAAAAAGATAAATAAATAAAATAGGACTGAAGGTATAGCTCAGAGACAGAATGTTCCTGAGTTCAATCTCCAATTACCCCCCCCCCACACACACACACAAAGGAATAGCTCCCTAAGAGTTTCAAGCCATCCAGTCACAGCAAGTATTCAATCAGGAGCTGGATGATGATGGACCAGTGATCCTTTTGGCCCTATCCTACTTGGAAATGCCCTGAATGTAGAGAGGGTACTTGGAATTTCCTCCAGCCTTTCATGTCTCCAGAAGATCCACAAAGCTCTGTACTGCTTGCAGTTACAAGAATTCAGACAAAAGTAGAAAGACTCAGACCTCCAGAGCAGGTGCCCCAGAGGTTGGCTTCCTACCCAAATAGGTAGTTACTAAAGCTGAGTCAAGTCTTAGCCAGCGTCTGAAGCTGGCCACACCCGCGGATGGCTCCAGGGGTTTATACAGAGCACACTCCTTGGAAACTGGAACAAATTCCAGCTCTCCACTTTGATCTGAGCCTGGGGGTGGGGTGGGCAGAAGTCAGTTCCTTTGCTCCTCAGGTGCTGGGTTTGCTGCATCCCACCATGGCCTCCTCTAATTTCAAAATCATTTGAAGACTCTTGGGCTCTGCGCTGCCCTGGTAAAGCAGACTCCTCCTTGTTTGCATACCTCGGGTCACTCCTCTTCATCAATACCATTTACAGCTTGGCAGGTGGGAGTGAGAGAGGGAGGAGTTTTCCAGATCTTAACAAAAAGATCAAGGAGAATAGATTTGCAGATTCAGAAAGATTCATAACTTAAGTACATTATAAAGACACTTCAAAATTAGAAGCTTATGCCAAAAGCCAAAGAAAATTAGGAAGAACAACATTGACAAAAAACATTAATCAAAATGTGTCATCTTTGAGTAAATTGTTTGGCAATGCTATGATATTTGAATCTTGGTAGGTAAAATGCTTTCTTAAGGAGTCTTTAAATGTTACTCATTGAGGAGGTCCTTTAGTACTTAAGGATGTGGTGCACAGCATTGCCTTATTATTGTTGGGTGTGTGTGTGTGTGTGTGTGTGTGTGTGTGTGCGCGCGCGCACGCATGCAAGTGTGTGGTACTGGGGATGGGACCTAGGGACATTCTACCTCTGAGCGCCACCACGCTCGGCTTTGTTTTTTGTTTTGAAACTGGGTTTGGCTAGGTCACTGAGAGTCTCCCTAAGTTACTGAGGCTGTCCTTAAGCCTGTAATCCTCCTGTCTCAACCTCCCAAATCCTGGGATTACAGGTGTGTGCCACCACCCTCGGCTGCCTTATTGTTTTTCATAAAACAAAAATAACTCCTAGTCCTCAAATAGGTACAAATGGTACGTGCTCCTGTGGCTTTCCTTCTTTGTTTGGCGGGGCTCTGGATCACCCACATTGCCCAGAATCTTAAGCATGATCTTGTGAGTGTCATGTCATTTACCACAGGGCTAGTAAATGGTGCAAAACAAGAACAAGAAAGAGGTAATGCCTCTCAATGCTTACAGGTGCAAACCTTGTAATCCAGTTTGAATCTTTTGTGTGTGTGTGTGGTACTGGGTATTGAACCCAGGTGCATTCTAACTCTGAGCTATACCCCCAGCCCCATACTTTATTCTTTATTTTGAAACAGGAGCTCACTAAGATGCAGAGGACCTCACTAAGTAGCTGAGGCTGGTCGCAAACCTGCAATCGTCCTGTCTCAGCCTCCCAAGTACTGGGATTACAAGCATGCGCCACCACGACTGGCTTAGTTTGTATGTTTTAATGAGAGGAACTTAGATAGACTGAGATCCTCCAGGCTGATGTGAGAGACAGGCAGGGAGTGCAGGACAGGCCTCTCCAAGGAGAGATGAACTGAAATCTGAAGGCAGAGGATTCCAGGTGGGCAGAGCTGTAGGGTGGTATAGCAGGTCCTGTCAAATATTGATTTATTTGAATAGACACACATTCCTTCACCAACTATTTAAAGAGTACCCATTGTGTGTGTGTCAGGCGCTGTGTAAGGGACCTGGATGGTGTTAGGCTGGAACGCTGTTTGCAAAGGAGCTCCACTCATAACAGTTCTGCTCTGTGGTGACAGAGAGCAGCCAGGCTTGAAAAGATTTGGGGCCGAGCATGCAGGTGGAGGGAACTGTAAGCTCAGAGGGCAGGAGGTAAGACCGAACTTGATGTGTTGGGATCATTGACAGACAGCAGAGCTCCACAGGCTAAATTAGGAGTTTGGGTTTTATTCAATGTGTAATGAGAAGATATTGGAAGCTTTTACACATAGGTGTGATATGATTGTATTTATTGATTTAAAATATTAAAATCAACTTTCTTGAGGCACAATTTACATACAGTAAAATGCATTGGGGGGTGGGTACTAGGGATTGAACCTAGGGGCATTCTATCTCCAAGCTATACCCTCAGCCCATTTTTTTTTTTTTAAATAGGGTTCCACTTAGTTGCTGACATCCTCACTGAATTGCTGAGGCTGGTCTTGAAACTCTAATCCTCCTGTCTCAGCCTCCCAAGTACTGGGATTAGCTGGGCGTGGTGGCACACTTGTAATCAAGGATGGAAGGCTTGTGGCCAGCCCCAGCAACTTAGTGAGACCCTGTTTCCAAACAAAAGAGGGCTGGGGAGCCGGGTGTGGTTGCACATGCCTGTAATCCCAGTACTTGGGAGGCTGAAACAGGAGGATCACAGGTTCAAGGACAGCCTCAATAATGTGGTGAGACTCAGCAACCTAGCAAGACTCTGTTTCAAAGGTGAAAAATAAAATAGGGCTGAGGGTGTGGCTCAGAAGTAGTATGCCCCTGGGTTCAATCCCCAGTCTCTCTCTCTCTCTCTCTCTCTCTCTCTCTCTCTCTCTCTCTCTCACACACACACACACACACACACACACACACACACACACACGGCTGGGGAGTGTAACTCAAGTAGAATGCTCCTGGGTTTCATCCTCAGTACTGTCCCCCCCATACACACACAAAATAAAAGGCAAAAAAAAAAAAAAGTACTAGAATTGCAGGCATGTGTGTCACCACATCCATCTTACAATACACTTCTTCTTCTTCTTCTTCTTCTTCTTATTATTATTATTATTATTGCAGTACTGGAGATTGAACCCAGGGACATTCTACCTCTGAGCTACACCCCCAGTCCTATTTTTTATTCTTTATTTTGAAACAGGGTCTCACTAAGTTGCAGAGAGCCTCACCAAGTAGCTGAGGCTGGCTGCAAACCCAGATCCTCCGGTCTCAGCCTCCCAAGTACTGGGATTACAAGTGTGCGCCACCACGTCCAGTTTACAATACACTTATTTTAAAAGTACAGTTTTAGCCGGGTGTGGTGGCACATGCTTGTAACCCCAGTACTTGGGAGGCTGAGACAGGAGATTCACAAATTCAAAGTCAGCCTCAGTAACTTGGTGAGGCTCTCAGCAATTTAGCAAGACCCTGTTTCAAAATAAAAAATAAAATAGGACTGGGGGTGTAGTTCGGAGGCAGAATGCCCCTGGGTTTAATCCTCAGTAACCCTCCCCCCACCCCACACACATGCACATACACACTTTGCAGTGTTGGGGATTGAACCCAGGGCCTTGAATGTGCTAGGCAAGTGCTCTACCACTGAGCTGCACCCCCAGCCCAGTCTGATAAGGTCTGATAAATGTACACGTGTATGTGATCACCTTCACAATCAAAATATATAATATTTTTATCACCTCCCCCTCACAAATTTCCCCATATCCCTTTATGGCTGATCTTCCTATCACTACCTGGATTCTCAGCCCCAGGTGAGAGACTTCCCCTACCTGCCTAGTGATATCATCTCTAGTAACCATGGTGAATTTGTTGAAAGGAACA
This sequence comes from Graphiurus murinus, assembly GCA_004027655.1. Lineage (NCBI taxonomy): Eukaryota > Metazoa > Chordata > Mammalia > Rodentia > Gliridae > Graphiurus > Graphiurus murinus. The sequence continues at coordinate 92,223 of PVLC010002113.1, read as the reverse complement.
TTGGTACAATATTATTAACCAAACTATAAGCCCTAAACCTGGGCGTGGTGGCGCACGCTTGTAATCCCACTACTTGGGAGGCTGAGACCAGAGGATCCGGGTTTGCGGCCAGCCTCAGCTACTTAGTGAGACCCTCCTCAACTTAGTGAGACCCTGTTTCAAAATAAAGAATAAAAATAGAACTGGGGGTGTAGCTTGGAGGTGGAATGCCCAGTATCTCAAAAGAAAAAGAAGCAACAACAAAAAACTATAAGCCCTAATCGGATTTCACCAATTTTCTCACTAACGTTCTTATTCTGTTCCAGGAGCCAATCCCAGATGGCACTCAGGATTCCCTTAGTAATCACAACTCCTTAATCTCCTAGAATCAGCCACAGTTTCCTAGTCTTTCCTTGCTTTTCTGTGACCTTGGAAGCTTTTGTTGTTGTTGTTGTTTCACTTTTTTATTTCCTGTGGTACTGGGGACTGAATCCCAGGCCTCATGCTTGCCTAGCCAGAATTCCACCATGGAGATATACCCCCAGTCCCTTTTTATTTCATTTCATTTATTTTATTGTGGTACTGGGAATCGAACCCAGGGTTGTCCTACCTCCCTGTTGAAAAGGTAGCTGGATATCTGAATTTTGAAATGCCAGTTTTGGATACTTAAAAGCTGACTGCCAGCCACTTGGTACCTGGAATTGCAGCAACAATTCTCATGAGAGGTGAGATGAAAATAGATGATGGTGTCATTCTGGGACAGATGTGGAGGTGTGCTGTAGCCATTGCCTCTCATAGGAGACACAAGTGCCTCCAGAACTTCCTCACCAAAGCAAGGTGAAAAAGCAGTCTGTGTGTCTGGCAGGCTCCAGTGGGAGCCTGTAAACATGGTGTTTACAGTGTAGGGAGGGAACAATTTCCCCACTATTTTCTGAATTCCTTGCTGGGATCCCTGTATCAAAAGACAGATTAATATCCAGGCCATGGTGGTACACACCTATTATCCCAGTACTTGGGGGGCTGAGACAGGAGGATTGAAGGTTTGAGGCCAACCTCAGCAACTTAGTGAGACTTTTAGCAACTTAGCAAGACCATGTTTCAAAATAAAAAATAAAAAGGGCTGGGATGTAGCTCAGAGATGGAATGCCCCTGGGCTCCATCCCTAGAACCAAACAAACAAACCATCAAAATAATCCTATGTCAAAATGGTATGCTTGGGGTGAAACATTCTGTTATCCTTCAATGAGGATGGGAGTTTAATGAAGGGACTATTTACAGAGAGGTGGGCAGGGCTAAGGGAAACCTGGGGGAGCTCATGAGGTCGCTAGAGACTAGCACAGTGGAAGCTGTTGCCATTCGGAGGCCTGCAGGAGCAGGAGAAGGAGGGGGCCTCACCAGAGTCCAGGGAAAGCTAGAGAAGGCTGAGGCACTGCCTGGTGGGAGCTACACTGTAGATAGAGGAACACAGCCATTGCCAAAATCACACCCAGCAGGAAGAAGGAACCAATGTTTTGGGTTTCTTGTTTTTTTTGTCTTTTGTTCTGTTTTGTTTGATTGAACCCAGGGTTGCTCTATCTCTAAGCTATACTCCCATCTCTTTTTATTTTGAAACAGGGTCTGGTGAAGTTACTGTGCACTGGCCAACCTGTGATCCTTCTGTCTCAGCATCCCAAGTACTGGGAGTACAGGTGTGTGCCACTGTGCCTGGCAGAACCAATATTCTGATCTTTCCCTCCTCCCAGGTTCTGGTCTGATAGTGCAAGGACAGAGGAGGGGCAAAGAGATCTGGAGAGGCAAATGGAGAATATATTACCAGCAATACAAGTTTAGAAACTCAGTAGTGGGGGAGCTTTAGAAACAACTTCTTTGTTGTACAGGACACATTGGAGATGCAGAGTACTGCGATTTGATTTTAATGTTAATGTTCCTCAGTCTAATCTTCAGCATCTCTTTTTAAGATATTTACAGACTTAAGCTACAAGTGTTTTGGGGGGTAGTGGTGGTATTGGGGATTGAGCACAAGGGCATTCTACCTCTGAGCTACACCCCAGCCTTTTTTAAAAATTTGAAATAAAGTCTCACTAAGGCTAAGGGCCTTGCTAAATTGCTGAGGCTGGCCTCAAACCTGCAATCTTCCTGTCTCAGCCTCCCCAGTACTGGGATTACAGGCATGGACAATCATGCCTGGCTTAAGTTATAAGCATCTTAACGTGGTGGACCCTGTCCTTACCTGCAAAGGTGGCAAGAACGCTTACAGGAAGACCACATGATGTTTCAAGGAATATGGGACCCTGGACACTGGAATGTGTGGCCTTTCAGGGAGTTCTGAGACCATGGGAGTATCAGAGAATTTTCAATTAAAGGAGGCCACTGACGGATTGGACAAATGTATCAGCAGCAACCACAAAGACTAAAGGTGCTGTGCCAGTAGGCTTCCGTGGTTCTGATGAGTCTCTGAAATGGGGGATGGGATTAACTAGCACTGACTTCCTTCCAGCTCCATGGGATGTGCAGGGGCTAGGGAGATTTGGGGTTTGAAATTAGTTTCTACATCTGTAAAATGAGAATAATAATATCACCTCCTTCATGGGATTGAGGATTAAGTGAGATAATAACTCAATTAAAGGGTTTAGCTACCTGGCACATAATAAGTGCTCAATAAATGTTAGCTATTATTATTTTTATAGGTAGCTTTTCCTCTGCCTACTGACCAGAAGGTGGCTGTTCATTTTTCCATATGTGACATGCTGCTAAGTGACTGAACATATGATACTTCATGTCCTCATTTCTGACATACACGAAATGAGCTGGCTACCGGGAGTTCTAGAAAGGAGGGAGGTGGTGAAAGACTGAAGGATGAGATGCCCAGAAGGGCTGCTCCTGAAGGGAAGCCGGCACAAAACATCCTCACAGAGCCCGGCCCTGTGTGACCTGCTCTGTTCCAGTGGTCTCCTGACCCTGACCCTCCATGGACTGGGGAGGGGTCTTCATGGCTACTCCCCTTAAAGAATTTGGGGAAACCTAAGATTAGGGTCCTTAATAGGCAAGCTCTTGGGCAATAGGGGTGGAAAAGAAGCTGGGGGTTCGGATCCCTGAAATTATGCAGAGATAGCCTGCACTCTCACACTATGTTATTTTAAAATTTATTACTATCATCATCATCATCATCATCATCATCATCATCATCATCATCATCATCACAAAAGTAAGACAATCTTGCTGTAAAAACAGCAAACACTGCAGTGCCTAAAGGAAAAGGCCAAAGCCCTTCTCTAGCTGACCTCCCCTGGAAGGGAGCCCTGTGGCTTGAGATGTCCTTCTCAAGCCCCTGACAATCTGTGAGAAGGAAGCCTCCCACTGCTGGCCTTCTGTCCTGCAGGATCTCCCACCAGGCCTTTAATCTGAGGCCTGTGGTCTCTGTTTTTTACACCTGCACACCCTCTAGTGGGACTGCTTTGTAAACTCAGGTCGAGGACAAGGAGAAGGAATGGCAGGCAGCAGGCCTGGCCTAAGGCCCCCTCCCCTTCCCTGTAAAACAGGATCTAAAATATTGATCCTGACCTAATCCACTGGAACTTGACCAGGTAAGCTGGTTTTCCAATCCCAGGGTTGAAAGGAAACCAGGAACAATACCACCTGTTGAAAAATGAAAAAAGACGCCAAATTTATTGCCACGGTGACCCTAACCAGTCAAAGGCAGCCTTTCACCCAGAGGTAATAACCACTTCTGGGAGCCCTTATTAAGCACCAGTCATTGCTTTAAGCTCTTTTTGTTGTTGTTGTTCATCTGGTTCTCACAATACTGTTCCTGAGAGCAGTACTGTTAATATTCTCTTTGCTGGGTGAAGATATGTGTCAAGGCAGTTCATTGCAGGAAGCAGTACAGCACAGTGGTTAGTAGCTCAGGCTCTGGAGCCTGACCTCCTGGGTTTGCCATCCTGGTTCTGCCGCTTACCAGCTGTGTGACTTTGGGCTTATGTTACAGAACCTCTTGCGACTCACCTTCCTCTCTTGTAAAGGGGGAGGTGATGACAAGGTTTCCCTCTGAGGGTACTGTGAGGATTAGTGAGTTAGTGCCTAGCACACAGAAGGTGCTCAATGAACATGACTACTAGGATTAAATAATGGGCCTGAGTCTCAGCTACTGACTGCTGGAGGGGGATTTGAACCAGGTCTGCATGCTGTTGAAGCTCCTGGGTTGACCCTTGGTACAGTACTGCCTCAAAGTCCTAGGTGCCCCGGAACCCTAGCTCTCACTGATATGAAGATTACAAGAGTCTCCTCTAAGTTCTCTGCTTAAATAGGTGCTAGGTAGGGAGAATGGGGTTTTCTCTATCCTTCTGGGAGCACTGCTAATTCTAATGGGGTTTATGATCCAAAAACTCAAATATCCACAGTGTGGCAAATGGTATGATTGCTGTAGATCTGATTGCAGGTGTTACTGAATCCCGGTACCTGCCTCAATTTACCAAATCAAATAATTGGGGCAAACCTTCGGGAAGAAGAAAAAAGGAATTTATTGATTTGCTAGCAAAGCAATAGACAGTTCATGTCCGAGTCGTCTTTGAGTTGGTTCTTTCTCAGACTCACAGGCGTTTGGTGCCAGGTCTTCACCCTTTTGATCAGTAAAATGATAAGAGGATGTTATTTGTTAACAAGGGGAGATGGAACGGGGAAGGAAGGAAAGAGGGGAGGAAAAATATCAGCTTTGAAACAGGCCATCTGTTGGCAGCCAGGGTCAGAAGCAGGCCTCCCTTACAAAGATACACAGGAAATGAGGCTACTTCCTAAGTGTGAGAACAACAGTGACAGAGGCCTTCATAAATGACTCCCTGGAATGGAAAAGACCCAAGTCTTTGAAGATGAAAGAGACTTATAAAGTGAGGGGAAGGATATTCAAGGCAGAAGACATGACCAGAGCAGAGTGGCTGGACATAGCATCTCAGAAGGGATGGGGTTTGAGGCAAGAAGCAGCAAAATATGAGGCTGCAGAGATTAATGTAAACTGTTAAAAGAGCTTGTGATTTCTTTGGTTTAAAATAGGGAGCAAATGAAGACTTACTAAAATGAGAAGGTGACAACGGTACAGTTTTGTCATCGGTACACACCTCCTAGAGTTATGGTAGGATTAAGTGAAATGATCCATATAAAGTACTTAGAATGGCACCTAGAAGCTCAATAAATATTAGAGATGCTGGTGCTGATGGCTGTAATGTCCTGTTAGAAGAGCAACTGCAAAGTCACAAACCATGAAAGCAGTACAGAGAGTAAGTGAGGTCTGGCCAGGTGGATGGAGGCCAAGACCAGCCTTACATGGAAATCCAATAGGTCCTGGACTTTTCTGCCTGCTAAAGGGTAAACTCCAATCTCCTTGGTGTGGTCCACAAGCGTTATGTCCTGCTGACCTCTAACGCACACACTGTGCTCCATCTATGTCATCTTCTGTTAATTCCTCCAGCTACAATGGTTTCTTTTTCCCCGCCGGCCGATCTGGGAGCTGCACACAGAGCAAAGAAAGGACAAGACATGGCGCCACACACACACACACACACACACACACACACACACACACACACACACACCTGGCAAGGGGAACAATGTTCAACTTTATTAAGTGAAGATAGGGGTTTTTGTTTGTTTGTTTGTTTTTTGTTTTTGTGGTACTAGGGATTGAACTCAGGAGCATTCTACCTCCGAGCTATACCCCCAGCCCTATTTTTTATTCTTTATTTTGAAACCGAGTCTCACTAAGTTGCGGAGTGCCTCACTAGGTAGCTGAGGCTGGCCGCGAACCCAGATCCTCCAGTCTCAGCCTCCCGAATGCTGGGATTACAAGCGTGCGTCACCACGCCCGGCAAGATAGGGTTTTTATATGCTTGGAAAGACAAAGATGACCTTGAGTACAGGGAAGCAGTCATTATCTCAAAAAACCTCAAGGCTAGGTGGAGACAATCAGGCCCTAAAGAAGCATCTGCTATTTCTTCAAAGTTACTTTTTACTTTTTCTAATGGCCTTCAACTTGCTGCCCCCTTACCGGGAAAAGCAGGCAACACAGACCATAAACTTTCAAACAATTCGCTTTTCTCAGGAGTTACAAAATTTATCTCCAAGGTTATGTTATGCACAACGGGTGCTTACAGGAACCGACTGAATTTTAATCGCTCAAATAGTTTTGGCAGTACGTGGTCATCTATACCTCCCTAAGTCTTTTGAATTTAGCACGTTTTCTTTGCTTCCCACAGTCTTCTAATCTTCAAACATGTCCACCCTGGCCCTTTGCCCTTGCTGTTTCTTCTGTCTGGAATGCCTTCCTCCACATCTTTCAATGGCTGTCACTTTCATATTGTAAACCTCTTAATTCAAATGTTACTTTCTCTGAGAGGACTTTCTGACCCTAGCACATCAGCCTTACGGCCAGATAAAATGACCTTATTAGCTTCCATGTTTAATGCCTGTTGTTCCATATCCCTTCCAGGATATAAATTCTATAAAAGGATAGATTATGTCTTTCTTCTTTATCACTGTATCCTTAGGTCCTTGAAACTGTCTAGAACAAAAAGATCCATGATAGATGTTTGCCAGAAAAAAACAAAGGTTCCAAAATGATATCTACTAGAGACTCATTCCTTTCAAGCTGTTCCTGGCAGAGGTGGTCTGTCAAATTGTAATTGCAAACAGTGGGACAGATTGTTGTGAGCTGACAACTTTGTGAAGGCAGAGCCGGGAGACGGAAGAGAAAGGACTTCATAAAGCAGTAAGTTCTGAGGGCCCAGGGCAGAAGGACAGACTCAGGGCAATTTCTATTATAGGGCTAGTCAGGGAGCTGCTACAGGATGGTGGGGTCTAGATAGGTGACAGATGAGGGGGCAGTGATGGGGCAGAAAGGGCTGAGTGAACTCAGAGGCGTGGTCTATCAGAGGGGTCCTGGAGGGCCACTGGTTCAGGTCTTCTATTTCATCAGAACCCTCAAATTTAGTCTTTTGACATTATCCCCCAAAGAGGTTACAACTAGTCACAGACACACCAACAAGCTTGAAACAAAGATGCTCATTTGTACAACTTTAATTACAAAATGCAATATCACAAACATTTTGGCCTGACATGGTGTAATCCCAGTACTTGGGAGGCTGAGACAAGAGATTCACAGATTTGAACCCAGCCTCAGCATCTTCGTGAGGCCCTCCACAACTTGAAACTCTGTTTCAAAATAAAAAATAAAATAGGGCTGGAGGTGTAGCTCAGAGGTAAACACTCTGGGTTCAATTCTCAATACCACTAAAAAAATTTTTTTTTTAATTTTCAAATTCATCTTTCAAGACTTACCTGTGGTTTTAATTTTCCTCCTTCCAGCAGCCTTCTCTTTACTTGGCTTCTCAGACTCTATGTGAGGTCTCCTGGTTCTACTTCCTCATTAGCTGCCCCTTCTCGGTCTCCTCTGGTGCTTGCTGCTCATCTCATCATTCGCCATCTCCTAAATGTTTATTTCTAGAAGGCAGCTAGAGTGAACTCCCAGGCCTTCTCACCTGCATTTCCTCTGTTGGAACACTCTCTCTCGTGACTAGCTTCCTCATTCCCATCAAGTCCTTGCCTGAATATCACTTTCTTAGTGAGATTTTTCTCTCCTACAATCTTATTTTAAATTGGACTCCCTCCAACTCTATTCCTTTTAATTTCTCCATGATGCTTACCACTCAGTGACTTACTACACATTTCTTGTTTAGTGTTGGTCTCCCATGACCAGGATGTTAGTTCCAGGAAAGCAGAGATTTACTTTTTGTTTAGTTTTACTATCTGGCAGACTGCCTGACACACAGTAGGCCCTCAAAAAATATTTATTGAATGAATGGTCATGACATTTCAATTTTGCATGTTTGTATTAAAAAACATAGCCTTACAAGTTCTCTCACTCTGATTACTTATGAAGTGAAAGAACAGAAAATTATTCTACCCAGTTCTATATGCCAGAAGTCTGAAATCAGGGTCAATAGGGCTATGTATCCTCTGAAGCTTTTAGGGAAGAATTGTTCTTTGTCTCTTCCAAGCTTCTAGTGCATTCATTCATTGGTTTCTGGTAGCATAACTTCAATCTCTGCCATCAGTCTTCTGTCTTCTCTTGTGTGTCTTGTAAAGATTCATGTCATCGGATTAAATCCTGCTCGAATCCGAGACGATTTTATTTCAAGCTCTTTAATTTAGTTACATGTGCAAAAACCATTTCCCCAAATGTTACATTTACCAACCAGAACTATTTAATTAATTTTTTTGTGTGGTACTGGGGATTGAACCCAGGGGGGTTCTACCTCTTAGCTACACTCCTAGCCCTATTTTAGTTTTTATTTTGAAACAGGGTCTCAGTAGGTTGCTGAGTCTCATTGGTTGCTGAAGCTGGTCTTGAACCTGCGAGTCTCCTGTCCCAGTCCAAATACTGAGATTACAGGCACGAGCCGGCTCCAGGAATACTTAAATGTTAAAGTTCAAAGCATTTTTTTTTCTTTAAAGAGGACTGGTATACTTAGTGCAGGTAACTTCTGGGGTTTGCCTCGACATTGGGGCTAAAGCAAAGGATAGAGCAGAAACTCAAGACAGATCTCTTTAATGACCCTTTGGAGTGGTGTAGCAAAATGGTCTGCAGTGGTGCAGATGGGCTGTAGTGTTAAAAGGGGAAGCGTGGGGGCTGCACTGGCTCCATCACGGCCACTGAAGATACCTTGGTGGAGTTGAATCTCACGCAGGTAAATTACAGCAGCAAATTATTCCACTTAAGACGGAGAGCCAATTTCAGGTTCACCTGCGCGCAGGGTGACACCATTGCGCAGCCGCAAAAGAAGCCGGCAGGACCAGCGCAGTCGCAGAAGAAGCGGGCGGGTCCGCGCAGGCGCAGAAGAACACAGCGACTAGCGGCGTGTGGGGCGGTCCTCGGTTTCGCGAGGTTTCGCGTTGGGCCTGAAGGAGCCCGCGCCCACCGGGTATCGTCCCAGCGCAGGTCACCTGGGTGGGTGAGGCCGGTTCTGCTACGCCGGCATCGGGCGTCAGCCCTGTCCTAAGCCGCCGCCATCATGCTGCTACCCGTGTTCACCCTGAAATTGCGCCACAAAATCAACCCCCGCATGGTGGCTATAGGGCGCTACGACGGGACTCACCCGTGCCTGGCAGCGGCCACCCCAGCGGGCAAGGTAACCGCTCCCATCCACACGGACTCCCAGGGGCCCTACGACCTCCACAGGCCGAGCCCCTGCATCCCGCCTCTCATTCAGGCCCCGCCCCAGGTTGCCTAGCAACCTGTTGGTAGTCGCAGGGTACCGCTCCATTCTAGTAAGAGTAATAGGGTTAGCTATTATTAACAGAAGCTGCTTTTCTGAACAGTTCGGTTTCTTACTGTCAGGCATTTAGACTGGGACATTAGTGGAGTCCCTTGACCGATAAGGAGCTTAGAGGAAGAGAAGGTGCTTGGCCAGGATTAGCAGTAATAGCTAACCCCAGATTCCAGCCCAGGGCCTCTCTTTGTCGCTTGGAACTTCTTCCACTCTCTCATACTGTCTCTTTACGGGGAAAGGGGGGACTGCAGACACCTCCAAATTAATTCACATAGCATTTTTTTTTCTTTTTTTGAGGTCCTAGAGATGAAACTCGGGCTTTCTCATGCTTGGCAGGTGTTTTATCACTGAGCTATATTCCCAGCCCTCAAATTGCACTTTTGATCCTCGACCATGTACATTCAGGGTTTTCCCCATAATGTATTCAGTATGTGCCAGATACTATACAAGGTATGAGAATCACAGAGATAATAAAGACATAGTCATTCAACATTCCTCAGACTTCTACTGAACACCTTTATGCTAGATATTAAAGATTCAGAGATAAAATTGGAGTTTCTACTTTTATAAAGCTTATAGTATAGAAGGACCATAGACTGTAAGACCAAGACCAATATACATGGAATGTAGAGTACTAACTTCTAACAGGTACAAAGTCTTATGTTAATTATCTTAGCATCTTTACTACAAGGTCAAAGGCAGTAGCGTTGCACAGGTGTTAGATCCTGGCTCCATTACCTACTGATTTCATTACCTTCAGGAAGGTACTTAACAGTAGTACCCAATGTAGTGTGGTGAGGATAAGTTAATTCATGTAAAACACGTGGCATATAGTAAGTGGTCACTAATTGTTAGCTGTTACTCTTTTTGTGATTCTCACTTTACTGATTAGATACAATTTAGAAAGTCAAAGCAGTGCCAGAGGCCACTCAACTGGAAAGTGGTGGAAATTAGATTATCATGCATGTTCTCTGACCAGTGTGCATTTCATAGCTAGCATTTGTGTAATGATTTACAGTTTTCAAGACACTTCCATGTATGTTTTATGTTGCTTCATGATGTGCTTTGGGATACATAAATAAAAAGTAATGATTTATTTTCATTAGTATAACGGAGTAAAGCTCTTAGCACAATGTTTGGTATATCATGTTAGTTGTTAGGATGCACTAACAAATCCCCCAGATAAATTCATATTGGTTATCCTATAGGTGCACAGCAGCTATACAATGGGCTGAAAATGTCCTATTGATATATATTAGTTCAGCCCCTAATTTGAGAGCTGAATGTGCTGCACTGTTCTTAGCTCTGTAGGTCAATGGAAAATGTGACAGACGAGTTTCATCCCTTTGGAGGGGAGCCAGATGAGAGGCGGGGGAGGGAGAAGGGGAGCTGGGAATGATGAGAGTTTACTATTATAGACAGTTGATCAGACAACCTCAGAGATTTGAAGGAAATGAGGAAACAGGCTCTGTGGATATGTAGGGTAGGTGCCTTTTAGTCAGAGGAATGGGCAAGTGCAAAGGCTTTGGTGTGTTCCAGAACACAAGAAGGCTCTGGGGCTGGTTCTGAAGAATAGAATGTTGGAGGCCCTGAAGTAGCCAGGAGCTGGATCACATAGGGCTTATAAACCATGATAAAGACCTTGGTTTTTAGACTGAGTATGTTGGGAAGCTCCTGAGGGTTTTGATAAAGTGGATAGGGTTTGCTTTATGTTTTAAACAAAGGGGCTGTGGTTGGTATGTGTAGGATGTACTGCAAGGGGATGCAGGGAGGTACGTGTAGGAGTGGAAGCAGAGAATCAGGCGGAGGTTTCTATGGAAGCCCTTACATTAGAGTGTGACCTAGAGTGGGAGGCAGGAATACTTGATTCTGGGGCTGGTTCTGAAGATGAAAAAATAAAGAGGCCCTGTGCTCTGTGTAATTTGATACATTCTGTTCAGAACTCAAAGCAAATCTGAAAAGTTCTGACTTAGTCTTTTATCTTGCAACTTTAAAAAATTGATAACATTTTATCATCCACATAACACATAAATATATCTTTTAAAAAAATTCCTGGCAAAGCTAAAGCCTGCTCTTTGACCATTAGGGCCTATATCTCTAGAAACAGAATATATTATATATTGTCATTACATCTGGGACCTTGACTCTGGGCTGGAACAAGGATATTTTATTTAGTTTCTTTCATTTGAAAATTAATTTTTGTCTTTGAGACATGACCTCAAATTCATGATCCTTCTGTTTCAGCCTCCTGAATGGCTGGGCTTAAGGGCACATGTTCCATGGCACCTGGTCAAGGATATCTTAAAAAGGGTTTTTTTTTGCAAGATGAACATTAGTGATTTCCTCTAAGAACATAATTTTACCTCACCATGGAGCTGGGGGGCAAGTCAGCTAAATTTACATTGTCAGCAGCACCCCCTCAGCTAGAACAAAAGCTATGTGAACTTCAGCCATTCCCAGGGTCTAAAAAATAGGCGCTGGGAGTGGTCCTTTTGTCCTGGGACTCAAGTAGACTTTTTCCTTGCCTGAAGGGACAGGTAGGTTTCCTGGAGACTCTTATTTCTGTGTGCAGAGAACAGCAGGGGGAACTGGAGAGAAGGCTGACTCCAGGGATTCTTGTTGCTCTTGGCAATAATCATACTCTTTCCGTCCCTCTAATAGACTATGGGGCCCATAAGTTACTTTCCTTCTCATTCTTTCTCAGCATATGTAATTGAAATTGACTAGAAGACTGTAAGAATTCTGCTCAGAACTGTTATAAAAGGAAGTATGATGTGGTGGTTAGAGCTTAGGGTCTGGGCTTCATGTTTTAGCTCAGTCACTTAGTATTGAAACCTTGGGAAAGGGCCTTAAATCTTCTGACCCCTCTGGCCTCATCTGTAAATTAAAGGTTAGTGTGAGGATCAAGTATAATTAGTGTTTATACAAGCATTCATAAAATATCACACCAATGAGAACATAAAAGTAATATTCTGTAGCTGCACATTTTTTTAAGTAAGTCAATTTTTTGAAAAAAAAAATTTTTTTTTTTTTTGCGGTACTGGGGATTGAACTCAGAGGCATTCTACCTCCGAGCTATACCCCCAGCCATATTTTTTATTCTTTATTTTGAAACCAGGTCTCACTAAGTTGCGGAGTGCCTCACTAGGTAGCTGAGGCTGGCCATGAACCCGGATCCTCCGGTCTCAGCCTCCCAAATGCTGGGATTATAAGCGTGTACCACCACGCCCGGCGAAATTTTTTTTTTTTTTTTTTTTTTTTTTACCATATAGGTTATTGTTTGGATTTATATCAAAGGGATGAAATACTCATTTAAAGACTGAGAATTTTACATCCAGGAGGGACCCAAGGGACCTCTAGCATTTTTCATCTTTTATTTCTTCAGGTTTGTCTCCATGCAGTATTTTTTTAGACAACGAAAATTTCCCCCAATGAAATTTTAATACCACAGATATGTTGTATATGCCTTTTAGTACTGTGGCCCTTTGGAAGTCACAAGCCATTCTAATATTTAATATCCCTCCATCCCAAACCTGGTTACCCATCTTGGGAGCAATATCACCCCTCATGAGAATACATTTTCTAGTTCAAACCTCCTTTTCACAGATGGAGAAGGGAATTTGAATGATGTATGTAGACACTCAAATGATTATTATAATTGAAACTGTTGAGTGTGTTTGGGCCTTCATAGCTTACAAGTGTAAACTATGAAAAGGTCTTCAAGAAACTTGATTTGTATGATCCAGTTAAGATTTGTAAAACATTTTCAAACTACTAGACTATTTTAAGGATTAGGAAGTGAATTTATTAGGGGCTTATACCAGATACAGAAAAGGAAATGTCAATTATGTTTTCTGTGATCTCCTTGGTGGGTAGCAATCATGTTGAAGCTGATAGCAGCTTCCTATGGGTTGAGCAGGGAAGGGCTGGTTGGTAAGGGTGCTTTGACACCCTGCTGGTAGATAGTCTATAAGCTGCGTAGGTAAGCAACAATTACATCTTGTTAATTACTTTCTTCTTTATAAGGCTGAGAATCACTGGTTTTCCATAGTTTGTAATGACTGAAAGTTTGCCATACACAAATTTAAGTTACATAGGAGATTAAAATGACTTCTTGTTAATGTTGATATTTGTTAATAGTCTCATTAAAAATAATGTATGATGTTAATTTTGCATTTTTGGTATTTTAAGGGAATGTAATTAGCTGTTTTTGTTTTAGGTTTTTATTCACAATCCTCACACACGGAGCCAGCAATTTAGTGCATCCAGAATCTTTCAGAGCCCCCTAGAGTCTGATGTTTCTCTTCTCAACATTAACCAGGCAGTCAGCTGCCTGACTGCAGGAATATTGAACCCTGAGCTTGGCTATGATGTTCTTTTAGTGGGGACACAGAATAATCTTCTGGCTTATGATGTCTACAATAATTCAGATTTGTTCTACAGAGAGGCAAGTATATCCTTTGTAACCATAAAATTCCTATTACTCATTAATGTCCACTGGTGTTTTTTTATTCTTGAAGGAGATCACACATTTATTTTGGTTTGTTTATTATGTGCCTGTTACAATGTAAACAACTTGGAGAATTTGGTATTTACATCTGCTTTATGGGACTTAAATTCAGAACTTCCTTGATAATGGTTGGTAATCATAGACACTTATAGACACTCAAGCTTGTCTATAAGGTATATTTGTGATATCATTTGTCAAGATCTCCTGTTAAGAATTCAGCCAGGCCGGGCATGGTGGCGCACGCTTGTAATCCCAGCCTCAGCTACCTAGTGAGGCCCTCAGCAACTTAGTGAGACCCAGTTTCAAAATAAAGAATAAAAAAAAAAATAGGGCTGGGGGTATAGCTTGGAGGTAGAATGCCCCTGAATTCAATCCCCAGTACCGCAAAAAAAAAAAAAAAAAAAAAAAAAAAAAAGAATTCAGCCAGGAGGCCGGGCGTGGTGGTGCACACTTGTAATCCCAGCATTCAGGAGGCTGAGACCAGAGGGAGGATCCGGTTCGTGGCCAGCCTCAGCTACCTAGTGAGGCACTCCACAACTTAATGAGACCCAGTCTCAAAATAAAAGAATAAAAAAATAGGGCTGGGGGTAAAGCTCGGAGGTAGAATGCCCCTGAGTTCAACCCCCAGTACTGCAAAAAAAAAAAAAAAAAAAAAATTCAGCCAGGAGCTTGGAAACCAGCAAACAGGTCTCCTGGAGGCCTTGCTTTAAAGTTTAGGACAGTAGTTTGTAGAGAAGCCCTTACTGTAGCCTGCCATCTACAGGCTGCTGCAATTTTAATACCTAACTAATTCATATTTGTTATAGGAAAGCACAAAGGAAAAAATATCTAACTTCTTCGTGTAGAAATAACTCTTTATACCTCCCCCTCAGAAAATGAGAGTGCCTATTTTACTATACTCTAATCAACAATGGATATTATAGTCCTTTTTTTTATCATTACTTATCTGAAAAGTGAAAAATGATATATTGTAAAAATGAACATTTTTCATGTTGGCTATTTATATATCTTCTTTAATGACTTCTTATTTTTTGGCTTGGGGTGTATACTCTTACTTATTTGCCTTTTATTAACAAAAAATTAACTCTTTGTCTTATACATTTTTTCCCCAGTTCATTATTTACTTTTTATTTGACTAGCTATTTAATAGTTTTAATTTCTTTTTTTTAATAGTTTTAATTTCTTATGATGTCTTTTTTCCCCTTTATAGCCAATTTTTTCTTTATATTTTTCCTGCATAATGAGCAGTTAGTGTTTACAAAGTTATTGAATCTTCCATAAATAAATTAAGCTTATGTAATATATTAAAGAAGTTGGCCTGGTGTGGTGGTATAGGCTTGTAATCCCAGCTACTGGGGGAGCAAGGAACTGAGGCAGAAGGATCACAAGTTCCAGGCCAGCCTGGGAAACTTAGTGAGACCCTGCTAAATAAAAAAAGAAAAATATTTGGGAGTATAGCTCAGTGGGCCTAGCATGTATGTCTGAAGCCCTGCCCCTCCCCACTCCAGGTACCTTCCCCCCTCCCCCACAAGTAGTAGTAAGATAATTGGGCAATAGTTTTAAAAATATTTCCATCCAAAATGGTTAAAATAAATTACAGAATTTGGGTTTTTAATAACTTATGTGACTTAATTCTCTAGAGAATTTGTGCTCCAGAACCTAGTGGTCCTGGAGAGCCCCAGATTATTGTAACAACATATTCTAACAGTTTAGTTTGGTGTGAGAGCCAGGGCTCTGAGTTTACCCTGGTTCTACACTCATCCTTGCAGAAGCCACAGTCACAGGCTTTAGTGGAGAGCCCTGGCTGCCACCACAGGAGATTATGTGGCTTTTCACAAACGATGACAGAGGAATTCAAGTACCCATATAAAAACACAAGTATACCTCCAGTGTGCCTGCACATCATTGCATCTGAGATTATGTGGCTTGTTGCTGTTTTGTTTTGTCTTTCTAGGTAGCAGATGGGGCAAACGCCATTGTGCTCGGGACACTAGGAGACATTTCTTCTCCTCTTGCAATTATTGGTGGGAATTGTGCTCTGCAGGGTTTTGATCATGAAGGAAATGATCTCTTTTGGACGGTATGAAGAAATACACATTTTTTTGGGTATTCTTAAACATTTTTATTTTTGATTTTCTTCGTTTTTTTAACCACTAAATGTACTACGTGATAAAAATCAGAATAGAACAATATTTATAATTCTGTACATTAAAAAAGTACAGATTTGTACTTTAGTAATTTGTATAATCTTCCCTTTCATGTAGCTAATATATTTGGATTAAATGAAAAAAAAAAAGGTGGTTTAATTATTTTTGGTTTTATTTTCAGGTTACTGGGGACAATGTTCATTCTTTGGCCTTGTGTGACTTTGATGGTGATGGGAAGAAAGAGGTATGTGGGGAAGAAGATAACCCTCTTTAATATATGCAGCTGAATAAATTTCTCCATGACGGTGACTTTACTGTTGAGAAGAGTAATAGATTCTTGTGGCTGATTTTGGAGCTCTGTTATCTAAACATGAGCTAACTGGCCTCACTGTTTCTTTCTCTTTCTCTCTTTCTCTTTGTGGAATTGGGGCTTGAAGCCAGGGGCATTCTACCTCTGAGGCATACCTCCAGCCCTACTTTTTAAAATTTTGAACTAGGGTCTCACTAAGTTGCAGAAGGCCTTACTAAGTTGCTGAGGCTGGCCTTGAATCTGTGATTCTCAAGCCTCTCAAGTACTAGGGTTATAGGCATATGCCACCATGCCTGGCTTTTTTCTTCTCTTTTGAACAATAAATCACTTGTGTTTGTTTTATACAAAGATCAAGGACATAACGTTTCAAAGACACAAAAAAAGAGGTGAGAAAGCAGAACAGGGACCTTAGTCATATTTATAATCTTATAAATTTTTTCTGATGTTCTGAGCCCATATTAGTAAGTAGCTTTTAAATTTTGGCCCACTTTTTCAGTAATCTAAAACTTTTAGAGATTGTCTCTTAGCTTTTGAAACTATTCTAGTAATTACTCTTGAAGTTAGCTTCTTGAGAGGGCAGTGTTAGGCACTAATTTAGCCCTCTCTTGTCTAAGAATATTAGGCTCTGGTGTTTGAAATAGGGCTTCCATCTCTGAGCAGGGAAAATTGCTGAACCAGGGAGCATTGTGAGATGCATAGTGAAGAACATGTCTGGCAAGATAGGAATCCCACATGGCAGGATAAAATCTGTAGTAGCCACTCTTCCTGCACTGACTGAATGTGTTGACCTTTCCATTAGACAGGTCCTTCTTGAGCATTTGATTATCAGAGGACTGAACTCTTGGGTGGCAGTAGAAGCAAAGTATTGTGCAACTTTAAATTTTATTTATGGAAATCTTTCTGTGTTCACTTACTAAACTAAATGTGCGTGATTTTTTTCCTCCTTCAGCTTCTTGTTGGATCTGAGGATTTTGACATCCGAGTTTTTAAAGAAGATGAGATTGTGGCAGAAATGACAGAAACAGAGGTAATAAGGACCACTCTTAACCTGTGGATTTTTATTTAGTCCTACTATATGCCTTTCATATAGTCAAAAGTATTTATAAATGATAGTTGTAGATAGAGAAGAAATAGAGAGAAATGAGTGCCAAAAGTAATGGTGTGAAGAAAGTGTCTATATAGGAGGTTCTGTTTCATAAGTATTTGCTTATGTGTGCTTTTCTAGAAAGAGGGTCCTTAGCTCTTACTAGGTTCTAAAAGAGGTTTGCAAACCTCCCCTTGAAAACCCAGAAAACAACAACTTGAGAATCATAGGCCTGTAGGTACTATGTCCTACACTATCATTTCTCTTTCATTCTAATTTGTAGTAACTCTTTTCCCATTTGGTGGGAATAACTCAGGATTTATTTTTTAATTTCTGTTTTTTGTCAATTTTAGATGTGAGGAGAGTGCATTCTTTGAAACACTTTATTTCTAAATTCTAAAATAGGAGAACATCATATATAGCTAGAGATTGGAACTTATTGCTCCTCTAATCCACAAAAGAAAGAATTGAATGAACTAAGGAAACACCAAAGAACCCAAAGAATTTAGGGCTAAATTTATGAAAGTGTGGACTTTATAAAATTGTTCATTTACAGGATCATTTTTCTTAATTTGGTTTTGCTCCTAGCTCAGATATCTTTTCCCAGATCAGCAAAATCATGATTCATTTGGCAGAAGAATGCCTTGAGCTAAATAATTCTGGAATCCTACAGAGCACTTTGTATTCAGAGTTAAGTGAAGTGGGTGGTTTTGCAGAAAAGCTGTAGGTGTAAAGGAAATTATATAACTATTCTCTGTTTTATACAATTTATTTCTTAATATCTCTTGTATTAAGGCCAGAATTAGAAAATAGAGCTGTAGGAACATAGATATCATTAAATGTTGGCTTTAACATTAAAGGATAATTTGTTCAGTATCTAAAATTTTATCTTTTAAGGTTGTTAAATCCTTGTATAGTCCTCTAAATATATCTGTATAATATATGCATTCTGTATGTTGTTACATACTACACAAACCCATGTGCTTGGGTTTTCAGTTTTGAAAGGATTATGCATTCTTTCTTTTACCTCTAGCGAACAATAAATTATGTCATAGGAAGAAAAGCACACATATAAAAGTTAGTCAGTTGTAGATTGTTTCTTTTTAAAATTAGTCTAAGATATCATAAATTGAAACTGGAAGAATCATTAAAATCTTTTGAGTTAGTACACGTAATAACTTCTATTGTATATATTCTAGATCTTATTTATTTCCCCCTTAATCCCTCAGTTTTATAGTATCTTTTTGTAATATTCTGAAGCTTGCTTGACCTAAAACACCAAGCTTTTTGAGTTTATTTAAATCTGGTTCTCCAGCTCTGAAGTAGATGACATGGATCATAGAGAAGAGGAATACATTCTTCACTACTGGGTTTGGAAGTGCTTTTAAATCTAATTTTAACATAGTTGTAGCAAGGCATGCAATTGTCTAAATATGTACTTCACAGTAAGTTGAACCTTAATGAAAAGGTGTGTTTTATATATTGTTTTTGCAGATAATCACCTTTCTATGCCCCATGTATGGCAGTCGATTTGCTTATGCCCTTTCCAATGGCACAGTTGGAGTTTATGACAAAACAGCCCGATACTGGAGAATTAAAGTCAGTACAGTTTAGCCTTTGCTATTCAGGGATTTTATACTTTGAATATTGAGAGACTTTTATACTAATTATTGAAATTCTTTTTCAGTCTAAAAATCATGCCATGAGCATTCATGCTTTTGACCTTAATTCTGATGGAGTATGTGAACTGATAACTGGTTGGTCCAATGGGAAGGTAAGCTTAAATAGCAGAGTTTGTGTATAATTCAAAGTAATAATTTTTCTGTGATTTTGGCTGTATGACTTAGAGCGGTAGCATGGAAGGATAAGCTTGAGTTCCTTAGCTTTGCTTTCAAATTTAACTTCTCAGTCTTTCCACATTATTTCTTCCTGATACAGAATGAGTGAGTATGCTTATACCCTTGTAAGCCCTATTTAAGAGAAAATCTCCAGGGAAATTCTATCTAAATCTCTTCTTTGAAGGAATGAGAACCCATCAATCAGGGTGATTATAGGTGTAAGCCAGTAAAAAAAAAAAAAAAAAAAAAAAAGAATTTTAATAACCTAATAATGAATCACCTGAATAATAGCTCAGTCCTAACAAATCTTTAACACTTAGAACTTAGAATTAGAAGGAAGAATCGTGTTATATGTTATTTTCCTAGCTCTAACTTTGAAGTAAAATCTTTTGCTTTCTTTCCTTTTTTTAACTTCAAATCAGAATTTCTTAGTCTTTCGGCAAGTCAAGATTGTCTTGTTAGAAGCTACCTTAAGTAGCTGCCAGATCTCCATGGATACCATTTGCCCTTGCTTTCTTGTCTGTCAGTGTTGGACTGCCTAAAGAGGATCAGCTAATTCCTGTCTTTTCTTCTTTGCTTTTTCTTTACCTTTGGCCAGTACCTCTAGCCTCTCTTTGGTGTTATACAAAGAACAGATTCTAAAAAGTTGGTAGGTTGGTTCCTGTTTCTCTTGGATTTGTGTTTGGTGTGGGTGTTAAAAATTATAAGCAAAGAGTATATAGTTGCTTCCTAAGAAATTTTAAAATCTGTAAAACTCATTTGGAATATTATAACAAATTCTCATAGATTGGGCAACTTATAAACAATAGGAATTTATTTCACACAGTTCTAGAGGCTGGAAGTCCAAGATCAAAGGGCCAGCAGATTTGGTTTTTGGCAAGGGCCTGCCTTCTCCTAGGTGGCTGTCTTCTCACTATAACCTCACATGATGGGAGAGATGAGGGATCTCCTAGGGGCCTTTTGTGAGGGCACTAATACCAAACATGAGGGCTCTGCCTTCATAATCTAATCACTTCCCAAAAGCTCTACCTTCTAATAATACCACCTTAGGGGAATAGGATTTCAACATACAAATTTTAGAGTGACACAAATGTTTGGACTATAGCAGTGAATCGTATTCTGGAAGAATATAAGTTATTATGATTGATTGAAGACTTAGAAAACTACTAGACTTGAAGAATTATTAAAAGTTACCTCCAACTACAACTCTACGCCTAGAGTTTTTATAGTTAAATGCTTTCAAAATTTTAAGAATTTTCTATTATATAATCTGTTGCAGAGCATAAAAAAGATAAGAAAATTATATAATCATTATATAAGTGGAAAAACTGATTATCTACACTTGTCAGAACTAGCATAGGAAAGGAAAATATACAGATGCCACTTGTGAATGTCGGTATAAAGATACTAAATAAATGTTGCTGGCCAGTTAACTTTTTCTTTAATATGTCACTGGTTGAGTTGAAGGGCCAGCCTCTCTTTTAGGATAAACTTTCATGTTGGATGAGCAAAAGAACACAATATCCACAGAAATATTAATTTGTAGTTCTCCTTTTCAGTTAGCAAATGAAGCCTCTTATTTGCTAAGTATTGTGGTGATGCAGTACAGAGGCTGTAAGGCTTTTACTAGAACGAAGCAAGTTCATTTCAGCCTCAGAAGGTTATGGTAATGTGCAAAGAGCTTTGGTAAAATGCAGGTATTACTTATTTCACCAGCTTTGGTAGTCTCAATCTTTGCGTTTGCATGATGTGGCTAGAAGTAATGCAGATAAATAGGGCATGGTGGTGCATGATGGTAATCCCAACTACTGGGGAGGCTGAGTTGGGAGAATTGCAAGGTCAAGGCCACCCTGGGTAACTTAGACCCTGTCTCAAAATTAAGAGCACTGGGGATGTAGCTCAGTGGTAGAGCATGTCTAGGTTCAATCCCCAGTACCAAAAAAAAAAAAAAAAAAAAAAAAGAAGGGAAAGAACATGGATACTGGCATGTGATACATACTCCAGAGAAGAGGTAGCTGGTAACCTCAATTACTTTATTTTTTGGTTGCAAAGTTTTGTCCAGAAGAATGCTTATGAAAAGACAAAAACAATGAATGACATTGTCATTGAAATGGTTGTTCTGCCACATTTTCTATAGCTAGCCTTTTCTTGGTAACACCTGTGTCCTTGCCTGGAACACAATCTTCATTTCAAGTGATTGTACTTCATTATTGTTTTTGAGATGCATTTGCTTCTGATCAGTCAGTTATTTATTTGTCTTATCTCCTGGGAAGAAGAGACTCAAAGAAGATAGGAGAGCTCTCTAAGGAGTCCGAATAGTTTTTATGTAGAAGAGGACTCTTCACAGGTTTATTGTAAAAGGTTGTATGGTGGAAGATTGACTAGCTTGGCATCACTTAAACTTTAGCTGTAACTGTATTTAATGCATTTCTATATTATAAAGATGTAATTTTTTGTGTGTGGTGCTGGGGACTGAACTCAGGGGCATTCTACCTCCTAGCTACACTCCCAGCCCTATTTTATTTTTATTTTGAAACAGGGTCTTGCTAGGCTGATGAGAGTCTCACTACTTACTGAGACTGTCCTTGAACCTGCAATCCTCCTGTCTCAGCCTCCCAAGTTCTAGGATCATAGGTGTGTGCCTCCCAAGTTCTAGGATCATAATTTTTACACAGAGCTGACATTTACTGTATCTCTGTGTGTCAAGCCCTGTTGAAAGTGCTTTCTGTGTGTTAGTTCTTCATGCTTCATTACAGCTGAATAAGGTATAAGTGCTTCTATTTTTCCCGTGTTCTGGTTATTGATCTCCAGAGGAGATCAAGTACAGAATGGTTAAAAAACTGGCGCCTAGCCGGGCGTGGTGGCGCACGCTTGTAATCCCAGCATTCGGGAGGCTGAGACCGGAGGATCCGGGTTTGCGGCCAGCCTCAGCTACCTAGTGAGGCACTCTGCAACTTGGTGAGACTCGGTTTCAAAATAAAGAATAAAAAATAGGGCTGGGGGTATAGCTCGAAGGTAGAATGCCCCTGAGTTCAATCCCCAGTACCGCAAAAAAAAAAAAAAAAAAAAAAAAAAAACTGGCGCCTGCAATCATAGTTATTTCCAGAGAAGTCATGGGCTTTATGTAGCACTCCTGAAAACTGCTAGTGTGTGTGTGTGTGTGGGGGGGGTGTTACTGGGGAGGAAACACAGGTGAGTTCTACCTCTGAGCCACAGCCATAGCCCTATTTAATTTTTTGTTTTGAAATGGGGTTTGCTAGGTTGCTGAGAGTCTCACTATATTGTTGAGGCTGTCCTTGAACCTGCAATCATCCTGTCCCAGCCTCCCACGTACTGGGATTATATAGGTGTGTGCCACCACTCTGAGCTATAAAGTACCTTTAAAGCTAATTTTTATTTTAAAATTTTGTGGCGGTAGTGATGGTGTTTTCAAACTGTAGCATAAGTGACATTTTAAGTTCTTGTTTTATTTTTAGGTTGATGCTCGAAGTGAACGAACTGGGGAGGTCATCTTTAAAGACAACTTTTCTTCTGCAATTGCTGGTGTGGTAGAGGGAGATTACCGGATGGATGGTCACCCACAGTTAATCTGCTGCTCAGTGGATGGGGAAAGTAAGTTAGGATAAAAAACATCCACGAAAAGTCACATTTTTAATTTGATTGGGTTAAAAAGTCAGGAAATTTCACTATAAAGCATTTGTGCTGAGATCCTCTAGTTATAACAAGGTAACCTAAGTTGAGAAGATGAGAATTAGGGTTGTTGGGTGTTTTTTTTTTTTTTCAGAGACATAGAGATTTATTTAAGAAAGCAAGAAACACACATTCAAGGTAGAATATGCACCATCTCCAGAGAGAGACTGACATATTTTTGATTTTTAAAAATAATCAATTAGAGCTGGGTGTGGTGGTGCACGCTTGTAATCCCAGTACTTGGGAGGCTAAGACAGGAGGATCAGGGTTTGTGGCCAGCCTCAGCTACTTAGTGAGGCCCTCCACAACTGTTTCAAAATAAAGAATAAAAAATAGGACTGGGGATGTAGCTCAGAGGTAGAATGCCCCTGGGTTCAATCCTTGGTAACACACACACACACACACACACACACACACACACACTCAATCAATTAATAACCTAAAATTAAATGTGAGCTGGGCTTGGTGATGCATGCCTGTAATCCTAGTACTTGGGAAGATGAGACAGGATTATTGTAGGTTCAAAACCAGTCTCAGCAACTTAGCAAGACTCTCAGCAACCTAGTGATATCCTGTTTCAAAAAAACAAAAACAAGAACCTAGATGTGACTATACTGGGGATATTCCTTGGTCTATTAAGTGTTTTTCCCTCTCTTTAGTCCGGGGCTACCTGCCAGCCACAGCTGAGATGAGGGGAAACCTCATGGACACCAGCGCAGAGCAGGATCTAATCCGAGAGCTGAGTCAAAAAAAGCAGAGTCTGTTGCTGGAACTCCGTAATTATGAAGAAAATGCCAAGGTAGAGCCTCATGTGAAGGGGAAGTAGAATCTGAAACACAGAGGATTGGCAAATGTGAAGGAATTACAGTGCCAGTGCCGGCCAGGGCATGGGCTTCTTACCCCTGCATAAGTGCACATCACTTCAGCCTTTGCCATTGCTAGAATTGAGTGGATTAAGTGGGCATGGATCACAGATCTAGGAATTCTACTTACAGGCAGTCTAACAATGGAAATACTTTCTTGAGTGTTTAAAGACCTTTATTGAAGCATTTTTGCAGTGGTGAATAGCTGGAAGCAACTTAAATGCTCATCACTGGAAGGGAGTATGTGCCAGAGAATTAATAACCACTCAGAAGAATGGAGTATACATACTTGGACTAATATGGAAGGGTATTTGTGGTACTAAGTGAACAAAAAAGAACTGTATAGAGTATTTCTGTTATCCTTTCCTTTTCTTTTTGTGGTACTGAGGATTGAACTCACGGGCATTCTACCCCAGAGCTACACCCCAGCCCTTTTTATTTTCTGTTTTGAAACAGAGTCTCACTAGGTAGCTGAGAGTCTTGCTAATGTTGCTGAGGTTGTCCTCGAATTTTCAATCCTCCTGTCTTAGCCTCCCAAGAACTGGGATTATAGGTATGTGCTACTATGTCTGGCTTCTTTTATCTTTTTTTTTTTTTTTTTTTTTTTTTTTTTTTTTTTTTTTTTTTTTTTTTTTTTTTTTTTTTTTTTTTTTTTTACTTTTTTTTTTTTTGCGGTACTGGGGATTGAACTCAGGGGCGTTCTACCTCTGAGCTATACCCCCAGCCCTATTTTTTTTTTTATTCTTTATTTTGAAACCGAGTCTCACTAAGTTGCGGAGTGCCTCACTGGGTAGCTTAGGCTGGCCGCGAACCCGGATCCTCCGGTCTCAGCCTCCCGAATGCTGGGATTACAAGCATGCGCCACCACGCCCGGCTTCTTTTATCTTTTTCAGAAATAAATAATATAGAAATTGACAACTAAAAATCTGTGTGTGTGTGTGTGTGTGTGTGTGTGTGTGTGTACCAAACTGGTTGGAGGATGAGTCAGGGAGTGGGACTTCAATTTGTCCTGTCATACTATATTTGAATTTGGTATATCAAGTAGAAATCTCTTTCTCTCCTGCTGCTGCTGGGGATTGAACCCAGGGCCGTGTGTATGCTAAGCATGTGCTCTACTACTTAGCTACACATCCAGCCCCCATTATTTTAAAGAACAATATGAGAATCCTGAAAAAGTCATGATGAGAACCAGTGGACCATAACCACAAGAAGGGGCAAGGGTATGAGTATTTTCCACAGGGCCAGATAGAGTAAGGGAGTACTAATGACATAAGTTCTCTGAATTCCAAAGATTCAGATTTGTTAGGTGATGGGGAGTTTTCTTTTGAAACTAAATAGCCATATGATTTAAAATGGCATTAATTCACTGTTTTGGTGAATGAAGTGAATGGGGTGTTTTGCAGGCTGAATTGAGTAGTCCACCGAATGAGGCTGATGGGCCAAGAGGCATAATCCCAGCCAATACCAAGCTCCACTCTTCCCTCTCGGTCAACCTGGGGAACGAGACGCAAGCTGCTCATGTGGAATTGTGCATTTCCACGTCAAATGGTAAGGCACACCTACAGCTGGTGCTTGTCAGTGCCTGTGCCATCTTGGAGTAGATCTTGAACTGCTGTTTTTCCTCTTTCCTGCAGACACCATCATCCGAGCAGTATTGATTTTTGCAGAGGGAATTTTTGTAGGCGAAAGCCACGTGGTACACCCCAGTATTCACAACCTCTCCAGCTCTATTCGCATCCCAATTACTCCTCCCAAAGATGTCCCTGTGGATCTTCACTTGAAAATCTTTGTGGGTTACAGAAGCAGGTGACCCTTCACAAGTTACAGTTTATTTCCATAGAATACTTAGAGGAGGGCAAGATATGTAGGTTTTCTATTGTGCATGTGTTCTGTGGGGCCAGGGAAACCATTTAGTGGTTCTGCCTACCAGTCAGGTTTCCCATGACTTTTTATTTCCCTAACTTAAAATATTTTCCAAAAAGTGTGTGCTGGGGGGGTGGGGGAGGGATGTAAGTTTAAGATAGTTATTTTCTGTTTTTAATCAGATGATCTCAGAGCCACAGTTAAAAAAAAAAACATGTTTAATAGGGGTTGGGGGGTGTGGCTCAGTGGTAGTATGCATGCTTAGCATGTGAGGCCCTGGATTCGAGCCCCAGAAAAACACACACACACACACACACACACACACACACACACACACACACACTTTAGCTTATGACTTACTAACATAGTTTTGGCCACTAAGTGGGGTGTACCTTTATATGTAACCTTAGCTAGTAAAGAAAAATGACTACATTCATGAAAGATAAAAGCCTTTCACATTCCTTATAGGGTGTTTGAAAACTTGGTGCATGCCTGTGTATATGTAGACTCATGTTATCTCCTCCAGTTCCCAAATCATACTATGATAATACTTCAACCTTCAAGTTTTGGGGGGTTTTTCTTCAGTGAACCCTTAAGTATCAATTGATGATAACCTAGTGGTGACCTTATTTTCTTGGCCTTGTGCTTTGAAATAATACTATACAAACAAATACCTGTCTTGTATTTCTTTGGTTTGCCACAGCACACAGTTCCATGTATTTGAACTGACAAGACAGCTGCCCCGATTCTCCATGTATGCACTGACCAGCCCAGACCCTGCCAGGGACCTCCTCAGTTATGTTAACTTTATCATTGCAGAACGGGCACAAAGGGTGAGTAGCGTGGCTTTTCTTTAAATACTTTTGCACTTTAGACCCTTTAGATGTTACTTTGAGAAAGGGAGTAGTCATATGTATTATGTATTATGCTGGTAGCAGTAAAGATGATATGAAAGAATTATGTAGCATGGTTTGGCTAATAACCTGTAATAAAATATTGCTAAAATATCTTTTCTCACTTTGAAAAAATACATTATTTTCTGAGCAATTCTTAATTACAAATGAATTCTTGCCAGTTCTTAATTCCTTAAAGCACATTCTTACTGGTTCTTAATTCCTCTTTCTTTTGATAAGATCTTGGTGTGGTTGTTTTGACTTAATGTTTCAAGAGGAACCTACATCAAGATGGAAAGAGAGAAGCTGGGCACAGTGGCATGAGCCTGTAGTCTCAGCTACTCAGAGGCTGAGGCAGAAGGATTCCTTGAGTTCAGGAGTTTAGGGCTAGTCTGGGCAACATAGTGAGGCCCTGTCTCTTCAAACAAACAAACAAACAATGGAAAAAGTGGTACTTGGAGCTGGGATATGTTTTGGGTTTAAATGCTTAATTAAATTCCAGTTGATTTTGGGGGATTCCCTTTACCAGCCTGAGCCTCAGTTTCCTTGTCTGTAAGGGAGGATAGTGTTGCCTACCTCATAAGGGGCTCCTCAGGGTACATGGTTTGTATGATAGCACCTTGTAAAGTTTAAATGACTCATATCACTGGACTTTAACCTTGGCTGGGCTTTAGAATTCTTGGCGAGACTTTTTAATAGATTGTCTGGTCCCTGCCCAGCCTGTGGAATCAGAAATTCCAAAAGTGGATCCTTCTACAAGGCCTCATGAATGTTTCTTTCATGGAACATGGGTTGTAAACCACTGTAAAATATTATTGTTACCAACATTAAAACTTACTGTCTGGAAGTATCTTTTTGTCTGTGGTGTATGTGCATGTGAGCTTCATTTAAAGATTTAAAAAAAAAAAAATAGAATGGGATAGTTTTAAGCAGTATACACCCATAGTAGGGCTGTCTTGTAAACAGAATTAGCATTGTGCCTCTTATACATTGCATGTAAGATTATGTTTAAGTAGAAAATACTGTAAAATCATGCTGGTTGTGGGGGGCCAGACATAATTATAAATGTTACTTAAGAACATGTGTGAGGAGGGGAAGGAAGTGTGATTAATACCGTCTTGTTGGGGTTGTATAATTATTTTTTGAAACCAAGCAGTAAAACCAGAGGGAGGGAGAAATCTCTCCATAATGACTGTACTTTAAAAATTGAAGTTCACTTCATCTATTCATTTTTAAAGATTGTTATGTGGCTCAACCAGAACTTTTTGTTACCAGAAGACACTAACATTCAGAATGCTCCATTTCAAGTGTGTTTCACATCCTTACGGAATGGTAGTCACCTCTACATAAAAATAAAGCCTAATGGAGAGGTAATGTTTAATGACATGGGGCATCCATATGTTTCTCATGTGCTATTTGGTCATTCAGTGCAAAGCAGGGTGGGTGACATAAGTGCCAAGATCATAAAGCTAAGCATTTCAGCTAGTCTGTTAGCATTATCATCATAGATACTGGTATGATCTAAAAGAATGGTATAATTTGGGAAAGGTTGGGATTATAGAGATGCATAAAAACATTACCATTGTTTGAAGACTTTTTCATGTATTTTATTAGACTATAGCTACCTGCAAGAAATAATGAATATGATTTATAATTTCCTTAAGGAAACTTTATCTCATTCATCACTACATATAACTATATGCTTAGTAATTGTATTGAATAGGGAGAGATTCAAGTATTCTTTCAGCTAAGTTTGTCTCATATATGATGCTAAACTTGCCTTTTTTTTTTTTCCTTGAATAGATCACAATAAATACTGATGATATTGATTTGGCTGGTGATATTATCCAGTCGATGGCATCATTTTTTGCTATTGAAGACCTTCAGGTAGAAGCAGATTTTCCTGCCTACTTTGAGGAATTACGAAAGGTGCTGGTTAAGGTGAGGGCACTGAGTGGATGCATTTGTGAGAACATAGTGGTCTCATTCATAGGCTTTTTTTTTGGTACTGGGGATTGAACCCAGGGACATTCTACCTCTGAGCCACACTCTCAGCCCTTTTTATTTTTTATTTTGAAACAGGGTCTCACTAGGTTATTGAGGGTGACCTTGAACCTGCAATCCTCCTGTCTCAGCCTCTTAAGTATTGGGATTACAGGCATGTGCCACCATGCCCAGCTCATAATTTGAAATTTTTCTCTGAGGAGATGAATGAGACTACAAATGTGCTTATGTTACATGATAATTACATTCTAAATTTTTTTTGTAAAAATAAATGAACTAGTATTGGAGAGTTCGCTAAAGGATTTCTTCTGTTAAAGTAGGTGGTTAACTCTTGACCACCCTACTTTCTTTGGTTTAAGGGGATACTTGAAAAAATATATGAAATTAACATTTTCCTTTTCTAGTCTTTCATTTTTTATTGGTGAAGTATATACTTGTACATAACAGTACATATACTTGTTACACATTTGTACATGCACATTATGCTAGCCTTTCCTCTTATCTGGTTTTATCTACCCTGCTTTTCTAATTAATTTTCTAAAACCCAAATTCAAAATAAGAAAAATAATGAGGATTGCGATTGGCTCCAAATTATAAAGCCATTCTAACTCTAAATCCTTAAGATGTTACCACATGTTGCTAGGGCTTCCAACGCTAAGGTATGGGAAGGACTCACCTGCAGTGCCGTCACTGGGGCAGCCTAGGGTAATTGTTTTTGCTGAAGCAGATGAAGTAGTAGAAAGTATCAAGCCGGGCGTGGTGGCACATGCTTGTAATCCCAGCATTTGGGAGGCTGAGACCGGAGGATCCGGGTTCATGGCCAGCCTCAGCTACCTAGTGAGGCACTCCGCAACTTAGTGAGACCCGGTTTCAAAATAAAGAATAAAAAATAGGGCTGGGGGTGTAGCTCGGAGGTAGAATGCCTCTGAGTTCAATCCCCAGTACCACACACACACACACACAAAGAAAGTATCATTCCTGTCATTGTGAGTAATAGGAGAAAGAAAAGGGTCTGTGCATATGGTGGATAGATATGTCTTTTCAGGATGTCTGGTTTTCAGTTAAGAAGTTTGTCATATCTTATTTCCTGCATGTTCATGGTTTCCAGGTGGACGAATATCATACAGTGCATCAGAAGCTGAGTGCTGAAATGGCTGATAATTCTAACCTGATCCGAAGTTTGCTGGTCCGAGCTGAAGATGCTCGTTTGATGAGGAACATGTGAGTATTGACCATGGGAAGTAGTAGAGGTGTAGGATTAAATGTGAGCAGTGGAAGAGTAGCTCTCAGATGCTACTAGAAAGAGTCTAAATTGATACAGTGACTTTGGAAAATAGCATGGCACCATTGGTAAAGTTGAAAATGAGAATATACTATGACCCAGCAATTCTTTTCCTAGTATCTAACCTAGAGAAACTTGTGTACATTATAAACCAGGATATTTGTATGAGAATATTTATAAAGACACTGCTTATAAGAATCCCATATTAGCCGGGCATGGTGACAGACGCTTGTAATCCCAGTACTTGGGAGGCTGAGACTGGAGCCAGGTTTGCAGCCAACCTATTATATTAGGCAACAATGATATTAAATTTTTGTTTAACAGGAAAACAATGAAGAGTCGCTATATGGAACTCTATGACCTTAATAAAGACTTGCTAAATGGATATAAAATTCGCTGTAATAATCACATAGAACTATTAGGAAACCTTAAAGCAGTAAATCAAGCGATTCAAAGGGCAGGTCATCTGCGTGGTAAGTCTCTCTTCATAGCACTGTGACTCGTTTGTAATGTCGGGGGTGAGTGGTGAGGATCACTGAAGGTGCTGGTAGCATTCTGTAATGCATATTGGGGCCTAAAGTAGTTGGCCCTATCGCTTGTGTTTCTGTCAGTCAGTCTGTTATTTGGTTTTGATCTTCTGACTTCAAAGGGAAAACCTCAGCTTCTTTTCTTTTTTTTTTTTTTTTTTTTTTTTTTTTTTTTTTTTTTTTTTGCGGTACTAGGGATTGAACTCAGGGGCATTCTACCTCCGAGCTATACCCCCAGCCCTATTTTTTATTCTTTATTTTGAAACTGGGTCTCACTAAGTTATGGAGTGCCTCACTAGGTAGCTGAGGCCGGCTCCTCAGCTTCTTTTCTAAGATCTTTCTTCATTAGTATTTATCTCCAAAAGGATGTATAGCACCTTAAAGTCCCCATTAGAAACAAAGACAGACAGCTGGGCATGGTGGCACACGCTTGTAATCCTAGTATTTGGGAGGCTGAGACCAGAGGATCTGGGTTCATGGCCAGCCTCAGCTACTTAATGAGGCCCTCCACAGCTTAGTGAGACCGTTTTAAAATAAAGAATAAAAAAAAAAAAATTGGGCTGAGGGTGCAGCTCGGAGGTAGAATGCCCCAGAGTTCAATCCCCAGTGCCAAAAAAAAAAAAAAAAAAAAAGAAAAAGAAAAAAGAAAGACAAACTGAAAATTAAAAATTTTAGACTGACAAAAGAATAATAGGCTAAAACAAAGGAAGCAGAAATATAGCCAGATTTATATCTGAATTATGCTTTTACCTCTTTAGAAATAATCTTTGCTCTCCAGGTGTAATCTTTGCTCGCCAGGTGTGGTGGCACACACTTGTAATTTTAATACTTGGGAGGCTGAGACAGAAGGATCACAGGTTTGAGGACAGACTTAGTAACCTAGCAAGACCCTGTTTCAAAACAAAAAATAACAAGGGCCAGGAGTTTAGCCTGGGAATAAAATGCCCCTGAGTTCAATCCCCAGTACCAAAATAAATAATAATAATCTTTGCTAGATGGATGTAAGCTTTGGTTCTTTTCTATAAAACCTACTTTTGGTTTCTAGGTTTCAAATGGTCTCTAAGTTTGTTTTGTGATAGTCTTTTTTTTTTTTTTTGCAGTGGTGGGGATTGAAACCAGGGGCATTCTGCCTCCAAGTGACATCCCCAGTCCTATTTTTTATTCTTTATTCTGAAACAGGGTCTCATTAAGTTGTGGAGAACCTCACTAAGTAGCTGAGGCTGGCCGAGAACCCAGATCCTCTGGCCTCAGCCTCCCAAGTACTGGGATTACAGGTGTGTGCCACCATGCCCGGCTCTTATATAACTCTTTTTTACCCTAGATTTATATTGTTTAAACTGGCCCCTATAAGTTCACTTTAAATGGTGTTTTGGGACATACTGACTTGATGTTTCTTCTTGTATAGTTGGAAAACCAAAGAACCAGGTGATCTCTGCTTGTCGGGATGCAATTCGAAGCAACAACATCAACACATTATTCAGAATCATGCGGGTGGGGACAGCTCCTTCATAGGAGAGGAGTAAATAGGCAGTGAAGTTCCTAGAAAAGGGTTTTCCCTAAAAATTTTGGCTGGTTTGCCTTGGATCACATCCTGGCAAACCCAGGGTGCTAAGAATGAAAACAACCTTGGTGAGTTATACAAATTAAAGACAAAACATTCCAACTGAAAAATGAATCCACCTCCTGTTTTTAAAGCAGTAGTACTTTTGTTGAATAATATTAGATCTATATGGAAGGAGGGTGAATACCATCGAAATGTCAGGGCCTTGAAGTCCAGTTTTTGTTTATTTATGTATAAACATCTTTTTCTTGAAATTGTAATTGAATTTGTAATTTTCAAATAGATTATCTACTTTTTCATTAAAATTAAAAGGTATTGGACTTTGTTGTTGACTGATTATAAAATCACCACATCAGAATTGTATAAACTTGTTGTATTTTGTGGAGAAAACCAAAAATGTAGATATTCAATTTGTGTGCCTTCTTTTAATCACTGAAAGGTGGGTGTAAAAAACAAACTTGTAAGAATCTGTTAGCTGCTGTAACAGATTGCAGATTTCATAGTGACTCATTTGTTTTTCAATTATTATATAGAGATTTATGTACAGAAACAAGCCTAAGGAAAATGAGTTAGGTGACTGTCTTCACATTCATTGCAAATAATGGTGGCCTTCAGACACTGGGGCTTCATTCTCTCACTTGGAGCTCTATTTGACAAGGGCTATTATAAAGCCTCGCAGTTTTTATGTCCAAGCCAAAAGAGAAGGAAGAGACAGTAGCGAGGAAACATGCCTCCTGTTAAAAGCTTTGGTCTAGAAATGGGACACTCATTTCACTCTGTTCCACTGGGTAACACAGCCACACTACTTGGGATGTCAGGAAAGGTAACCTAGCTGTGTGCTTGCTTGTGAGAAAGTCAGTGTTTGTGACAGTGAACTTTCCAGGAGGTAAAATTTTGGCGGGAAAAAAATTTCATGACTGGCTTAACGCCTAAAACAATAGTACTTTTCATATCTTAGTAGCATTCATAGTGGGAGTGGGGAGTGGAACCTTCCCCCTTGATGTTAGTATAAATTAATTTTACTAGTCTCCTCTACTTGGCCACTTAGAATCTCCTCTCCTATTATCTGAAGTGTAGGCTTTATGGAGTCCTAATTTTTATGAGAATATGCCCTATAATAACTTTTTTGAATTTTCAATTTTATAAGCTGGATATTTCCATCCATACTATATTATTTTCAAAAATCCCTTAAGCAGTAGAGTATTATTATGTCTGCCTCACAGATGATTAAACTGAGGAGCAGAGATAAATCACTTGCCAGGATCACAGAATTAGTGGCCAAACTTAAGTCTCACACTAACAGAAAGTTGAGTCTTTTTTCTGTTTTAATCATTGTCTAATTTACACCTTTTTTCAGTGCTGGGGATCGAACCCAGGACTTCATGCATGCTAGGCAAATGCTCTACCACTAAGCTACATCCCTAGTCCTATCTTAATCTTTAATTAGTTGGTGTTGGTTTTAAATTACATTCTTCTTTTGTGAACCTGATACAATACTATTATCCAAACCAAAAACTTTGCTAGACCTAAAAATATTCATGGCAAGACTTAAAGGGGTTCACCATGTTTAAATCGTCCTATTATAAATACTTTCACATTCATTTGATTTTTTTCCCCCCCTTGGGATTGAACCTGGGGGCTTGTGCATGATAAGCAAGTGCTCTTCCAAGGGCTTTATCCCCAGTCCATTTTTGAGACAGGATCTCACTAAGTTTCTCAGGCTGGCCTCAAACTTGTGATCCTCCTTCCTCGGCCTCCCAAGTAGCTAGGATTATAGGTGTGTGCCAATGCACCTGGCCAATTTAACCTTTTTGGTATTAGTATCTCTATTAAACAGGTGAAGCCTCTTAGTCCAGGAAGGTAGAATGTCCTGTACAGGATCCCATAGCTGGATAAGTCATGGTATGAAACTTAGAAACCAATTAGTCATGGCCCTGTTACCCAGACTTCTTCCAAGCAGGTAAAGACTGAATGAGATGAAAACATTCATGAAACACTCAACTACCCCCCCCCCTCAGAAGCCATCCAGTTAAGCCTAGAGAACATTAATTCACTACAAATGAGTGAGTCAGTTACTGCTTTATTTTGTTACCCTGTTTTTCTAGCATCTGAATACCTTATAGCAGCTATAGCTAGGCTCTGGGTCATTGCTGAATCTTATCAAAGCTCAGCCTTCATTTAAAAGCTAATTTTGAGGACTCTGGTATCTGGGAGAGAACATTTTAGTCATTTTTTCAAGTATAACTTAAAAAAAAAAAATCATACCCCCAAGATTTAGGTACTCAATATTTTAAGCAGAGTATGGCTTTTATTATTTCCCACCATATCTGCCTATCCAATACATCAAGAATCGATTCACATGTTCTTTCCTTAGGAGACCATTCCTCTCCCATGTCTATTCTTTAACCCTTATTACATTCTTCAAAATATACAGATCTCAATCCCCTATTGAGTGATAACAGGGTCTGCATCTTAATTAGTTTCATCCTCATCATAGTGTTAAGACAAAGCTGAGCACAGGAGTGCAGCTGCTGCTCTCTGTGGGCTCATCTATCTTTAGAAAGCCTGTTAGGAACCTCAGAAATGGAAGAATTAGGAGCTTTACAACTACTACACAGCCCTAGAGGTGTTTTATAAAAATGATGTTCAAAATTTTTTGCCTCTCCATCTGGCTCCTGCAGAGTCCTCTTTTTATTTATATGGTACAGAACTCTGCTCTTCCTAAAAACAATGCCACAGGGATAGTTCCCAGGTAGTTTTTCCATTGTTTGTGTGGAATGGTTTACATCCCAGAGAATTGTCTGTTTTTGTAGGACTGTTGTATTCCATGAAGACTGGATAACCGCTGTGGCATCACTCCACTAGCTCTGCTCTTAGTAGAACCTTTTAAACAGGGCTTGTATTTTCTTTTTCAGTTTAGTAGTGGTAAATATGTAATGGTGTTGAAAAACAACTTGTTGAAGAAATATTGATCTAGAAGTAGCCCCACCTTTTTTTTTCCCCCTAGCCTTCTATGGGGAAGAAACAACTACATCCAGTGGTTTGAAAAGCAGACTTTGAGTAGTAGACAAGCCAGGTTGAAAATTTAAGTCTTCTCTCTTCTAGGCTTCATTTTTCACATCCTTAAAATTATGGGCTATAATGTTCTTTATAGGGTTATCTTTAAACATTTTTTATCCTATTTAGAAATGTGAATATGCTTACAAAAACAGCTTTATAAAAATGTTCCTAATTAATTTCCATGACAGTTAACAGCAAAGCACATTTGATCTTCATCGATGAATTGTAGGAGGTGGTGATATAGTCTCTTTAAAGCTGCTCTCTCCCCATCAGATGCTGGGAATGTTAAGTTGGGGAGAACAAGCTGGAATTCACGGGCATGAGCTAGAGCCCATGAGGACAGACTGAAGTTTTTTAGTTCTTCCTGACTCTGGCTTTGATGGTGTGGGCATCCTGCAGAAACTGACACCCTTCATCAGAGAAGATGAAGGAAGATCCAGGGGAAGACAGTGCAGTTGCAGGCCGAGATGCTGATTCATGCCCACAAGGCTCCTGCTTCATCTGGCCCTGGACTATATCGTGTACTTATACAAATCTGGATGGGAAAGCTAGTGCACACCTAAGCTGTAAGATTTAGCCTGTTGCTCTTGGGTGGATTTCTTCATTTCTTCTTCTCTTCCTTTTTTTTTTTTTGTAGTACTAGGGACAGACCCTGAGAGCACTCTACCTTTGAGGTATACCCCAAGCCCTTTTTATATTGTTGTTGTTGTTTTGTGGTACTGGGGATTGAACCCAGAGGCATTCTATCTTAGAGCTACAATCCCAGTCCGATTTTCTTATTTGGAAACAGGGTCTCACTAGGTTGATGAGAGTCTCACTAGCTTAGGCTGTCCTGAGATCCTCCTGTCTCAGCCTCCCAAGTACTGGGATTACAGGCATGTGCTACCATGCCTGACTTACACTGTATTTTGAGACAGGGTCTTGCCAAATTGTCCAAGCTGGCCTCGAATTTGTAGTCCTGCCTCAGCCTCCCAACTTGTTGGGATTATAGGCGTCTGCTACTGGGCCCAGCTTTTTTTTTTTTTTTTTTTTTTTAATCTTTCTTCAAGAATAAATTAACCTTGCTGGGTGTGGTGGTGCATACTTGTAATCCCAGTACTTGGGAGGCAGAGATAGGAGGATCACAGGTTTGCTGCCAGCCTCAGCTACTTAGTGAGGCCCTCCGCAACTTAGTGAGACCCTGTTTCAAAATAAAGAATAAAAAATAGGGCTGGGGATTAGCTTGGAGGTACAGTGCCCCTGGGTTCAGTCTCCAGTAGCCCCCCCCCCAAAATAAAATAAATAAATTAACCTTAGCTTCTTATTTACTTTTTAGTAAAACTTATCTTCAAACAACAAACATTGTATAGGTGTTCAAAAATATTTTATGACCTTACCCTATAAGCTTTTGTTCTATTAAGATATTTTTCTATTAAAATATTCTTTTACTTTTTAAACTTTTTGTTAAAACTAAGATAGCCAGGATGGTGGTGCACACCTACAATTCCAGTACTTGGGAGGTGGAGAAAGGTGGATCACAGGTTTGAGGCCAGCCTTATTAACTTACTGAGACTTTCAGCAATTTAGTGAGACCCTATTTCAAAATAAAAAATAAAAAGGGGCTGGGGATGTAGCTTGGAGGTAGGATGAGCCTAGGTTCAACCTCCCATACCAAATAAATAAAAACTAAGAGGCAAACAGACATATTAGCCTAGGCCTACAGAGGTATGATGATTGGCGTCACTGTCTTCTATCTGCACAACTTGTCCCACTAGAAAGTGGCCTGGGGCACTAACACTCATGGAGCTATAATCTATCACAACATCTTCTGGAGCACCATCTCAAGGTCCTGTTGGAGGCTGTTTTTTAGGTAACTTAACAGTGAGCTCTAAAATAATGATAAATAGCATAATAAATACATAAACTAGTGGCTGTTATTTATCGTCAAATACTATATATTGTTCATAATTGTGTTATACCTTTCTATGGCTGGCAGCACAGGCTTGTTTACACTAGCATCACCACAGACACAAGAGCAATGCTGTGCATTACAGACACCATGACCTCTCTAGGCTACAGGAATCTTCCAACTCCATTATAGTCTTAAGGGGCCCTTATCATATATGTAGTCCATCCTTGACTGATAACAACACTACACAGCACCTTACTATTGAGGAAAAGCAGCTTCTCAATCTGTATATCATCAGCGCAGAAAAACAGCCTACAAGTCATATTGTTCTTTATAGTTCAAGAGGTGCTGCCGTAGACAATGTAACTGACAGCAACATCAGAGCTGGGCTCTCAGGGATTTTCTCCCTCCAACACCCAAATCCATTTTCATAGTATAAAGAAGATTCTGCTATGTTGATACCATAAGCACACTGAGATGAAGGAGAAACTAATAAGCACATTTTCATACATGGGTAGTAGCTAAGATTTAGACCCAGCTCCCCAGAACTGGAAAAGTTGGGGGGCGTTAGCTGGATGGCACTGACAGCCAAGAGTCTCAAAATGTTTTGCAAGCTTGGTACGCATTATGGATTCACCTACCCTACACTTTTCCCTGGGTCTTCCTGGGGCTGAGCTGTAGAGAGTATGGCAACTATAACCTCACTCTCCCCCACTCATAACACATCAGAAAGCAAGTGAGTGAAGTGATAGTATTAGAGATGACTTTCAGTCCTCAGGAACTTGGAAAAGGTAAGCTTCAAATTAACCATCAGTAACAAAGTATCTGTAACCCCACCTGAGTGTCACTACACTGTGGTTAAAAAATTGTGGTTTCCAAAATGGTGTGTAAAATGGTCTATCATGTGGGTGTGGGAAGGCAATGCTAGAACTCGTCTGGATATTCCTCCCTTGCCATTTAAAAACTAGTGTTTTTTTTTATCACACAATATTATTTTATAGCTAATATTTACTACATGTGTAATACAGATAAATATCCATATATTATGCATATGCTAAAATGTGTTTTACTGATTGGGGTGTGTAATAAAAAAAACTGAAACCATCAACCTAAGAGACAAAGTGCAACTCATTTTCTTTATTTAAACACAAACTTCACAGAAGAATTAGTACTCGGAGTTTTGGGAGATGAAGGATGGTTGAGAAGTTTAAAGGCCCAGTGCTTTTCCTATTAATTAGTAAAACTCACATTAAAAACTACCGCAATAGCAAGAAATGGATGGAAAAAGAGAAAGGATACTAGCAGGGCAAAGGTCTTGGGATGGAGTGAGAAAAGCATTTCATGCACCCAAGCACACTCCTGCACAGTGGAAAGAGTTATGATATAGCCCTCTGGAGCAGTTCAGAGGGAAACTGCAACGAGACAGACAGCCTCTTGGCATTTGCATGTGGCATTTTAGCACTGGAGTAAAGGAAGAAAAGACAACTAGTTCTGTAGTTGATCCTATAGCATTTAGGAAAATGGAATTCACATGTGAAGTGAGACTCATGTGATTATACAGAGGCCGCAACACCAGGATGGGAAGGCAGCAGGCACCCAGATAATTACCTATGCCAACAAGCAGCCTGTCCTCTTTAGAAGTCAGAAGTTTCTTGGGGGCATGTGGTTTTAGTCTACCCTTCCTGTGAGAGTCACAGTGGAACACAGCCCATGGAGAGTAGGAGAGAGCATGATGATTCAAATTGTGTCAGAACTCTAAGACTCAGCATGAACAGGATTAACGTTCTGTAATTTTCTAGGTAAGTGTGATTGGGAAAAAACAATCTGATGATCACCTAGGAGTAAAAAGGGAAACACTGATGAACCTTGAGGACTTTATGCTAAGTGAAACAAGCCAATCATAAAAGGACAAATACTATGATTCCACTTGTGAGGAATATGAGCAAATTAACAGAAAGAAGGAAAGTAGAATGGAAGGAGATGGTAGAGAGTATGGGGAGTTACTCTTCACCGGGTAGAGTTTCAGTTTGAGAAGATGAAGAAGTTTGGGATATGGATGGTGGTAATGGTTTCAGGTAAATGCACTCAATCCCACTGAAAGGTAGATTTAAAAATGGTTAAACTGCTCAGTTTTATGTTACATATGTTTTACCATAATAAAAAGCGAAAAAAGTTCAACGAAGTTAGAAAAACTTCATATTGAGCAGTCAATATGGAAAATGAAGAACTAAAAAAAAATTAAAACTCCCTTTGTATTAAAATCAAGAGATAAGTACATATCTATGAGCTCCAGGTCAGGTAGAGGACAGTCATAATTCGTATTAAAGGACAGCCAGTTTAAGAAATTTAAGAACACCAGCAGACAGGCCACCATATAGCTCTCCTTCCCTCCACATCTGGCTCCCCCAGACTTCCCAGTACTCATGGTTACACTTCTGATCAGTTTTGCCCAGTTATGTTATTCATAATAGACGAATGAAAAGTCCCAGAAACCAGTTCTGTTTGGGAAGGTTTTCTTTTGTTCTAGGCTTCGGTGGTTAATATGCTTGACAAATTTCAGAGTCTCTCTATCTCTGTAGACCAAGGCCAAAGAATTGTTTTCTGGACTCACTGTTAGCAGCTGAAATAGGCAAATACAGAGACACATCAGAACACAGAGCTCATTCTCACCTCACCACACAACTGATACGGTTTCAATATCAAGTACTTAAGCTTGGAATACGGGATCCTTGATAGTAGCTAAGCTTCCCTCTGGCTGTCAAGACATTTTCCAACAAGCTCTATTTTGCCAGCACAAAATCAGAAAGAATTTACCTTGTGCATTTATTTCCTACTACACCAAAAGATTCATGGGAATGCATCACAAGCCTCTCAATTTCGAATTCTCAATAAGGCAGAATAAATACTTAGTGATTATATTCTTTAGTATCTTTATTCCAAGATCAGTATTTTCATGTAAAAATAAGAACAAGCAAACATGGATTTATATGAGTTAAAGACACAAGAAGAGGTACAAAAACAAAACAAGAAAAACAGGTATCTACAGAATGAAAACTTTTTTTGGAACTAAAAAGGAGAGTTTGCTATCAGAAGCAACTTACCTCTTCATCTTCACCTTTGGCAATGTAGGAAGTAAAGCCACCAAATTCTGGCTCCCAGCCTGTCAAGGGGAAAACACAGCTCTCAGAGAGCTCTCACTGCAAGAGTTGCATTAGCTGCCGAAAAGTGAGGGGCCTGGGATTCAGTAGTCACCACTTTATCATCTGCTTATCATGGGTTTCCTTTCCCCTAAATCTTGATTCCCAAGACAGCTGAACTGGAATGTACTCTTACTTCAATCAATGTTGTATAAGAAAATTAAGAGAGAATTAAATGTTAAAGGGCAGTTACATAAAGCTGTGGATCAGGGGCTGGGAAAGAGGGAGAATTTGGAGGAAAGTCACGGTATGACTCTCCCCATTCCCTAGTCACACACATAAATCCTACTTTAGAGTCCAGAGACTGAAATTCATGACCCTTAATAACATCCCTTTGAACCGTGAGCTCCTGTAATCTGAGATCTTGGCCATACCAAATGATTTTTGAAGTGGCTCAGCTGGAGAGGGTCACTCAGGAGAGATGCCCCTCTGAAGAAACAATTCACTGCTTTCCTTCCTCCCTCTTACCTTCACAGCCACAGTAGAGTACTGCATCCAGGGCAAACTCAGTCTTGCTGTTGTCGTGGATTAAAGTGTAGTGACCAGTCTTCCAACGCCTCAGTTCTCCCTGGCATGTGGGGACACTGGACTCTTCAGAAAAAACAGCAGAAGGGTCAGTAAGTTTTAAAAATAAATGATAAAAATCCTAGATGAAAAGGGAATGATAATTAGGAATAGTAAGGCACTAAGGAGAAACCAGTCTCATAAACCTTCTGCTGACCTCTGCTCTACCATCCAGTCTTAGGATTTTCAGTTATTACAAGCTCTATTTGGGGAGAAATGTTAAATTTAAATTTCTCTGTAAATAAATACCAAATGGAGTAGAGATTTAACTGCTAAATAAATAAATAAAACATAAGTATTATTTTATCTAATCTTGAAGTAGAGATTTCTCAGCATGTTACCACTAAAAGCAGAAACCATGAAAGGCAGAGCATACTTGACTACTAAAATAATTTATGAAGTTTATGGCCTAGGGATGTAGCTCATTGGTGTAGTGTTTTTGCCTAGTATGCACAAGGCTCTGGGTTCAAGCCCTAGCACAAAAAAAAGAAAAAAAAAAAACTTTTAAAAAGTTTTTAGAACAAAATTTAAAAAGCAAACTATTATAGCATGTAGGGCACAGGGTTAATACTGTGACAAAAAGCCCAAATCATGAAAGAAGCAAATAATAAATAGAAGGGAAATTTACAACCACATACCATCAATCAATAAAAGGCAAATAATGGCCTTTTCACCAACAAAATAAACAGAGTGGGAGAAGGAAACACAACACTGAGTTTCCCAGAAAAAAGGAAAGTTTCATGTACAATGCTGGTGGGAGGGCAGACTTACACAAATTTTGGGGAGGACAATTTGCCAATTGCTTTAAAATTTTGAGCAGTCTTTGATGTAGCACTTGTGTTTCTAAGAAGCTATTCCAGGAAATAATGATAGTAAAGGATGGAACTAAACGACTGGTTAAATTCATGTGATGAAATACCTAGCAGTCACTAAAAATTATAGAATGGTAGTTTTCAAGACTTTCAGCTGTGGGATAAATCTTAAAATGAAACACGAGAGAAGTGTAATGCCAAACAGCAGGTATATATGTCTGTAAAGTTGTTTTGGTTGGGGAGGTGAGGGCCTCTGAGCTGAGGGGGTTGTGCAGATCTGTTATATTGCTATAAAGGATGTAAAATGGTAAGAAAGAGGTTTTTGAAATACTAAGTGAAAAAAGATTACTGAAAAATACATATGGTATAATCCCATTATAGATATATATGTATAAGTGTGTGTCTGTACAAACTGATGGTCAGGAGGCAATGAGATGTCTCAAATAATAAACTACTTCCCTGGGAAAATGCAGGTATAGTGTGTATAGCTAAGAAACCCAGTACCAATTTGAGCTAGCCCTTTAAGTGGTTGTATATCATGTCAAATTGCTAAACCTCTCAATTTCCTAGAGTTATAAAATCCAGATCATAATACTAAGACTTTTTTTTTCTTTTTTTGTACTGGGGATTGAACCCTGAGGTATTCTACCTTCAAGCTACACCCCCCAGGTTCCCAGCCCTTTTTATTTTTTGTTTTGAAAGAGGGTCTCAGTAGTAGGCGTGCGAGCCTGTGCACACACACACTCTTACACTTATACATGTGTATACATGTATACACTTACATAGCATAAAAGAACTAGAAGTATATATTACAAATGCTAATAGTGGCCACCTTTAGGTGATTATTTTCCTTTTTATCAAACATTCTGAAATTGACGTGTTATTTTTATATTTAAAAAATAAAACCTTAAAATTACCAAGTCCACTATGGTTATCTCACTAGATGTGCCCCAACTATGTCAACATTTAATACCGCTATTATATACTCAGAAATTCTATAGCTTTTACTTAACACAAAACAAAAACTCTCTATAGCTTTTCTTTAAGATGGTAAACTTGGTAAACAGACTTTTTTCATTCATTTTTATATTTCCTACTCTGCTTTAGCTTAGAGCCTTGCATACAGTAGGTGCTCAATAGCAGAATAGAGAATCTTTTGGTTGTCCATGTAGATTTTCTTTCACATTGCAGGTACCCATAAAAATAAAACCCAAAACAAACAGAAGTAGACAAATATTTTTAAAAAATCTGGAGTCTCCACTGACCTTTACCCCAATTCCTTTTAGGCTCTAGGCATAGATGCCAGGTATCAATTCTCAAGGAAAACTAATCTTTCAAGGCAAGGTTGTCCTGTGCACTGAATAGCACAGAAAAAACCACCTGGGAGCCGGGCTTGTAATCCCAGCATTTGGGAGGCTGAGACTGGAGGATCCGGGTTCGCAGCCAGTCTCAGCTACCTAGTGAGGCACTCTGCAACTTAGTGAGACCCTGTTTCAAAATAAAGAATAAAAAGTAGGGCTGGGGGTATAGCTCGGAGGTAGAATGCCCCTGAGTTCAATCCCTAGTACTGCGAAAAAAAAAAAAAAAAAAAAAAAAAAAAAAAAAAAAAAAAAAAAAAAAAAAAAAAAAAAAAAAAAAAAAAAAAAAAAAAAAAAAAAAAAAAAAAAAAAAAAAAAAAAAAAAAGAAAAAACCACCTGGGGCTAGTTTCCCCAAATATCTATGGTAACTAAAGTGACTGGTCACTCTGTTTTGGTAGGCCACAGAATGAGTTATGTTATTCATGGTTAGCATCTCATCCGGGTGACTTTGTTTTCACAGGTCTCCACTTCTGTCTTGGCTCTCCTATTGCACAGGGTCCTTCCCAAGAAATAGATGAAAGAAGGCCACGCAAAGACCGAGCACAGGGACTGGGTGATGTGTTTTTCTTTTCTTTTTTTTTTTTTGCGGTACTGGGGATTGAACTCAGGGGCATTCTACCTCCGAGCTACACCCCCAGCCCTATTTTTTTATTCTTTATTTTGAAACCGAGTCTCACTAAGTTGCGGAGTGCCTCACTAGGTAGCTGAGGCTGGCCGCGAACCCGGATCCTCCGGTCTCAGCCTGCCGAATGCTGGGATTACAAGCGTGCGCCACCACGCCCGGCCTGGGTGATGTGTTTTTCTATCTGAAAAGTCAGTACGTGTTGAGATATCTGAGATGAGTTTGTAGATCAGTTAGTTAGTGGTGCTAAAGAAGCTTTACTTCTTATATCTCCTGTATTTTTCTTGTCCATCTTACTTGTGGATGATTATGTGGATGATTAAATTTCCTCTGCTTATCATAATTTCCCTTTACTTATTTGTCCATATTCAAGCAACTTTTCTTAGACTTTTGATCCTCAGTAGAAATAAGCTGCTAACCTTCCTCTCCTTTATGTTCTTGTGGTTTAGATTAATTTTATGCAGTTGTACCAATACTTTTCTCCACCAATTGTACTTTTCTTAGCCTATTAAAATGTACCAGCCATTCTCCTATAAACAATGCTCTTCTTGCAAATCCCTTTTGTCATTCAGCTTAAATGGTGGCTTCTCAGACAGTCTTTTCTGGATTATCCACGCAACTAAGAGACCTCAGTCATTTCTTATTACATGAGCTTATGAAAATGCTGTGTATAGCACTTAGAATTATTTGACATTTTCTTGTTGCTTGTGTGTGTGTGTATATATATATATATTTAGCCTTTCTTTTCTTACTAGAATGTAAGTTCCAAGAGAGCAGAGACCTTGTCTGTTTTGTTCTCCAACTCCTGAAATGGAGTTGGCTTAGCACAACAGCAGATGCTAAAAAAATATTTGTTGAGTGAATAAATGATTGAATGGTGAATGGTAAATATGGACAAATTCGAATACCAGTATACCTTTCTTTGGTTCGTCTTCCTCTGGTGCTGGGTTTGTCTGTTCACTGCTCTGTTGGCTGTTGCTGCTGATGGCCACCTGATTATTCTCAGGCTCTGGGGAGCTATGGCTAGTCCCTTCTTCAGTGCTATCAGCAGTACCAGCTGCTTCGCCCTTCTTTTGGTCCTCAATCTCTTCTTCTGAAGGGGCCAAAAAGTGAAGTTTCAGGCCTGTGAAGTTGGAGAGCAGCAAGAAGAGTGCCTCGGAGTGAAATAAGTCCATGCAGTCCTTCAGTATATCAGGGAGCTTACTCTCCTCTGCTTTCTCATAAAACCTGAAAAGCAGCAATGCCAAGTTCATCAAGAAGGACATGCCAAATTACTCATGGAATAAAAGCTGATCATAAGCTTTGTAGCTCTCTCCCTACATCTTGGCACAACTTATTTTGTTCAGGCCTGGATATCCCTAATAAAATGATGTCCCTTGGAATGAAAGGTCATTAGAGCAAAGGTCCTATTATTGAAGGTGAGCTGTGTAGATGAATATAGTACTGAGTGCAGAGGCAAGTGTCTCAGATGATGGCTTCTACCTACCTTTTGTTAGGTGGACCACGGGTATTCCATTCCACATCTCCTTTCTCCAAGGCCTCACAGACCTTTGCAAATTTTTCAGGCTGGAAAAT
Organism: Graphiurus murinus; assembly: GCA_004027655.1. Classification (NCBI taxonomy): domain Eukaryota; kingdom Metazoa; phylum Chordata; class Mammalia; order Rodentia; family Gliridae; genus Graphiurus; species Graphiurus murinus. The sequence goes on along the minus strand of PVLC010002113.1, from coordinate 47,281 downwards.
AAGTAAAGATAAAGAAGCAGTTAGCAATTCTTCTTATGATCCTACACTAGCCAGGCAGCTCTGCTGAACATCAGTCTGGTTGGTTCCTAAGAGGTCCATTTGACTCACTTCTTTGGTAAAAGATTCCCTACTACTGTGAAGCCAAGGAAAAGATGGGATAAATTGGTCATCTTGTTTTAGCTAAGAGACCCAGTACCAATTTGGGCCATCCCATGAAATGGCTGTATATCTTAAGTCAAAATGCTAAACCTCTCAACTTCTGAGATTTATAAAATGCAGATCATAATACAGATTTTTATTTTTTCTTTTTGGTACTGGGGACTGAACCCAGAGGTATTCTACTTCCAAGCGACATCTTCAGGTCCCTAGCCCTTTTAATTTTTTGTTTTGAAACAGGGTCTCCCTAGGTTGCTGAGAATCCTGCTAAGTTGCTGAGGCTGGTCTTAAATCTGTGATCCTCCTGTCTTAGCCTCCCAAGTACTGGGATTACAGGCATGCACCACTATACTCAAAAAATATTGTGAGGAGAAAAGTTAAACTGCATTATCGTCAATGTTATTACAATTAAAATCCCTATATAACAATACAGATTCTCTTGGCCCCAGCTTATTTCTTCATTCAAAAAGTTTCTAAAACTGAAACGTCAAGTTCAATACAAGAATCCCATTAACCTATGGAAATATTATCCACAAGAGGCTTTATGTATGTTTAATGCAATTTCCCTGGGAGTCCTATCAGTTGCAAATATGTGAAAGAGGAAGGACCCCATAGAATGGTTTAAGTAAGTTCAATTAAATAGAGTTAAACACGTTTATTTATTAAAATGCTTCTCAAAATCTGTAATATGCTAACATCAAATGTAAAATTCTGAGACACAGAGACAGAGAGATAGGGAAGGAGGGATGAAAGGTGTAGGGAAGGAGGGAGGGAGGATACAGAATCCCTCTATACTTTGTCATGGAGGAAGAGTTTTTTATGGGAGTAAAGTTCCATGGGGACCCATGGTCAACCGTGAAGCAACATATTTCATGCACCAATCTCAGCAAACATTATCTCATGTGGCCTCACAAAGGCCCCTGCAAGAAAGGCATGGCAGGTATTATCCCAGTATAATTGAGGATAAAATAAATGCCCAGAAAGATTTAGTTCTTTGCTTGAGTTAGTAAAACCAGAGCCAAGACATGAATATGTAGATCTTCTGCCTGCAGCTTTCTGTGATTAGAAGCTACCTCATCACTGTCGAACATTACTAGATGATGGCCAACTACTATTAATGATAAGCACCATATTCATCAAATGAAAAGAAAGGTAACTAGATAACAACTCCCTTTCAGGTTAGAAGCTTCTGTGTGTATCTTAACTATTAAGACTAGAGAACTGTGGAATACCCAAGGGACCCTTATCCTATTAAGCATACAATTGATTCCAATGTTTAACATTATTATTTCTGTATTTTATTTGAAGAGAATGACATAAATATTCCAACCAGGAAGAAAACAAAACAAAAACTCTCTTAGTGATGTTTATTCACCCATTTGAGAAGCAAGACTGAATGCCAAATAAGATATACCGAAAAGGGCTGGGTGCAGTGGCACACACCTGCAATTCCAGCTACTAGGGAGGCTGAGGTGCAAGGGCTGTGCTAGCATGGGAAACTTAGTGAGACTATGTTTTAAAATTTAAAAAGGGCTGGGGCTGTAGTTCAATGGCAGAGGGCTTGCCTGGAATGTACAAGGTCCAGGGTTCAATCACCAGAACTACACACACGCAAAGATATCCTGAACAGGATATGTTGACCTACCTTAAGAAATTCCTTCAGGAGAATTTCAGACCTTTCTTCAAATTCTTCTTGAATCTGAAGTTGATACTCCATGTCGAGATAAGTAGGGTTGATCCACTCATACAAAACTTCATGCTTACAAAGAAGCAGCAGATGCAACAGAGAAGTTAATAATTCCTGTAGTATTTGTTCTTAAATCACATTAGTAAGACATAGGCAAATCCTCATTTTATAAATTTTTCCTATCTAACAAAGTATTGGAAACTGTTGCCTGAGAAAGACATTAACAAAAGTTAATTTAAGCCAGGCATGGTGGCATATGCCTGTAATTCCAGCTACTCGGGAGGTTGAGGAAGGAGGACCACAAGTTAGAGGTTGAGCTTGGGTAAATTAGGGAGATCCTGTCTCAAAATAAAATAAAAAGGGCTGGGGATGTGGCTCAATGGTAGAGCACTTGCCTAGCATGTGTGAGGCCCTGAGGTTCAATCCCCAGTATCACCACCAAAAAAAAAAAAAAAAAAAAAAAAAGGTTAAGAAAAGTGAAAAGGGCACGTTCAATGTCTAGTTTCATTATCAGGAAGAAGTAATTTTAAAATCAGAAAAATGAATGATAAGAATCCCAATAATTTATCCTTACATCTTGCGGAATATGAGGATTCCGAGGTATGAGAGGTTCAAAGTAGGTTGGAGGCCTGGTCAGTGAAGGACCATGAAACCAGCCACTTATAGACAAACGTGGATTTTCTTCAGATAAGACTTCAGACACCTGAAAAGACAAGACAAGCAGCATATCAACACAAAGGATGAGGAGGGAGGATGCCATCTTAGGCACATTAATTTGAGGATCCTTCAAGTTAGGTATGAAAACAACCTAGTCAGATAACCAGTCCAACAGGAAGCTGTCACATTCAGATAATGGGTGACTTAAAAGCATGATCCTTAGGACTTATGTATTTGTGGCTTACAATCTTTACCTGGTGAAAGGATACTGGAGACACTTCAAAGAAAACCAGTTTGTTCCACGAAGGGATAAGAGACTTGACAATCTGCTTCGGCTGAAAGTGTTCTGCACCAGGAGAGAACACATTCATAAATGTGGTTCATTACCATTAACCACTTCTGGTTGCCTCATCTCACGCTTGCCAGCTCTCAACTTTCAGAGGGTATCTAGATATACCCTTCCGACCCTAAAAGGTCACCCCTTCCATCTTCTTCACTCAGACTTGCTAGTTCTGCTAGAGGACATGTATCTTATGATATCATCCATCTATTACTGATGAGGGCTGAGTAAGTTCTCAAAGTTTCCTGTAGTCAACCTCTGTGCTGGTCCTTCAAAAAATGTCACTTCCTATTCAGTAGATTGGATCTGGCAGATTCATAGCCACAGGAAGCTTCCTATGCTTTCTACCGTCCCGTGGTCAGTACTCAGAAGCATGGTCTAGTTCTCATCTTAAACTGATTACAATTTATTCCTGGAGTGATAATTTTTTTAAATACTTTGAGAGGTGGCTGTTAGGGCTGGCATTAATTCCTCCTGAGGTAGTCAATATAATGAATGGCTTCCATTTCCTTTGGAGCATATACACATGAAATGTAAGACACTGAGTCCACCAGTTTTAATTCAGAAGTGGCCACTGGTGACAAACATGTACTTGTCTTACCATCAATGCTGTACAGGTCCAGGGTGCCCCCGAAGTTCTCGTCCCAGGACGGAACCAGGTACAAAATGAAGGCAATGCGGCGCCCCTCCAGCTCATCGTCGTGACAGAGAAGGGCATCTGCAATAGTTTAACGCACACCTTAGATCCCTGCACAGGCAATGAGCAGCTGAAATCTTATTCTGCATTAGTATTAGTCCATCTGACTTTTATCTGTAAATGTCAGCTCTATTTTAAATGTCCCCAGCCTTAAAATGGACATATAGCACCTCTTGATTTTTATTATGTGGATTAAGGTTACTGACTTAAGGTACCACAGGACTTAATTCTGAGGATACCATGCCGGGAGGCGTTGTTGATGCTTAAGACCCGAATATAAAAATACCAAATGCATGACACCACAGTTATATGTGAGCATGGGCTGATTAGTCATTAACCCATCGAGATGTCTTATTTAAGGGGAACGTGTGGGTGATTTTAAGTGTTATGGCCCTGAAGTAAGAACCAGATGCCAGGTATAGTTTCAGTATGGAAACCCCCAAGTTTTAATGGGCCCGAAGCGAGAAGAGGGGCATTACCTGAGCGGGTTGATGATTTCACGGAGGATGGTAGACTAAGAGACCACCGTTGGGAGGGGATAGTCATTTGGAAGATAAAGGTTTATGATGGAAATGGTGTTAGTCCGATCAATGAATGTTAGTATTATGTCAGGTAAACAGGTTTAACGTACCATGTAAGATTAAGGACTAAATGTACTAACTCACATGCATGTTGACAGGCTGTTATGTCAGTATTGAGGTTGATGTGGTATGTACGTCTTGTGTTATGTACTGGCTTATTATTCATGGGAAAATGGTTTTATGTGGAATAAACATATTATGTATGAATGTAATATTAATAAATTAATGTATATGATAGATTATTAATGGGGAGATACATAAAATGCACGATGTACATAGCAGCATTGTGTTAAAGTTTGAGGTGGGTGAGTTAATAATTATATAATCAAGGAATAGTTTATAAAAGAATTTCGGCTTTGGGGGTCGATGGTGAGGCTGGAGTCTCTTCCTTGATGCCCTAGGAAAATAGGTTTTTCATTTTTGGTTTACAAGACCAAGGTAATGTTTATACTACTGGGGCTCTTCATTTAAGGAGTTTGTTCTCGAGTAGGCTAAAGGTAGGAAGGAAGATTAGGATAATCGAGAAGTATAGGATAGATGCTAATTGTCCAATGATAATGAATGGATGTTCGACTGGTTGACCTCCAATTCATGTAAGGGTAAGTAAGTCTGCTGCAAGAACTCAGAATAGGCATTGGCTAAGTGGGCGGAATATCATACTTCATTGATTAGATAGTTGTAGGAGTGGGAAGATAGCTAAGATAAGAATGGAGAGAATTAGGCCAGTACGCCTCCTGGTTTATTTGGGATGGGGCGTAAAATGGCTTAAGCAAATAAGAAATATCATTCTGGTTTAATGTGTGGTGGGGTGCTGAGGGGATTAGCGGGGATATAGTTGTCTGGGTCTCCTAGAAGGTCTGGGGAGAATAAAACTAGAGATATAAGTAGAAAAATTAGTAATAATAGTCCTAAAATGTCCTTAATTGTACAATAAGGGTGGAAAGGGATTTTATCAGCATCTGAGTTTATTCCAGATGGATTACTAGATCCAGTTTCATGGAGAAATAATAAATGTACTATAACTAAGGCTGCAATAATAAAAGGTAGAATAAAGTGGAATGCGAAGAATCGGGTTAAAGTAGCTTTATCGACTGAGAATCCCCCTCAGATCCATTCTACCAGGGTGGTGCCAATATAAGGAATGGCAGATAATAGGTTTGTAATTACTGTAGCTCCTCAGAAAGACATCTGTCCCCATGGAAGTACATATCCTATGAAGGCAGTTGCCATGATTGTAAACAGAAGAATAATGCCAATGTTTCAAGTCTCAACATATATGTAAGATCCATAATATAAATCTCATCCTACGTGCAGGAATAAACAGATGAAAAATATGGAGGCGCCGTTGGCGTGTATGTAGTGGATTAATCAGCCGTAGTTAACGTCTCAGCAGATGTGGGTGACAGATGAGAATGCTGTAGTTGTGTCTGCTGTGTAGTGTATAGCTAGGAATAGTCCGGTGAGGATTTGGATACTTATAAGTATAGAAATAAAACTCACAACTGGAAAACTCTAAAAGCACAGAAGAATGCACATTTAGATAGATCCACAGGGACACTAACAATATTTTTACATAGATTTGTCTGGTATTTTTCCTATACATGCATATTTACTTTTTAAATTATATCTAGTCAGGCATGACAGTGAAGCCTGCCTGTAATCCTAATACTTGGGAGACTGAGACAGGAGGATTATAAGTTCCAAGCTAGCCTTGCTCACTTAGCGAGACCCTATTATAAAATAAAAAATAAAAAGGGCTTGTGGCATAGCTCAAAGATAGAATGCCCCTGGGCTCAATCTCGAGTACCACAAAAATTTAAAAATGAAAATAAGTAAATAAATAAATAGTATCCTACAATGGTTGTTTGCCTTTCTTATTACATGGCAAATGACTTTCCACATCAACATACAAACTTGACATCACTTTCAATGGTGGCATAGTTATTCTACTACATGGATTATAAATTTATCTTCTAGGCCAGGCATGTGGTACGTGACTGTAACCTCAGTACATGGGAAGCAGAGATATGAGGATTACAGGTTTGAGGCCAGTATCAGCAATTTAGCAAGGCCTTCAGCAATGTAGTGAGACCCTGTTTAAAAAAAAAACAAAAAAAGGGATGGGGTGTAGCTCAAAGCAGAACCTCCCTTCGTTTAATCCCCAGTACCATAATAAATAAATAAGATAAATAAATTTATCTTCTTTTATCTTCCTTTAGTTGACTTCCTGTTTGTTAATTGTTCCTATTTCTTGGCTAGTATAAAGAATGCTTTAAAGAGTATTATTATACATGGATGGATCCTTTGTACTTGTTCCCATTAACGGCTTAGGCTAAATTTCTAAAAGCCATTTGGTGGGGTTTAGCAAGGTAGGAATATATACAGGGTGAGATGGGGAGAGAAGGCTGTAATGAACAGAGATCATTTACACCCAAAGGGATTGTTCTGGTAAGTAAATATATTGAAGATAATGGGAGCCAGGTTTCTCACTGTTGAAGAAGGAAATTACAAATACGGAAAAGGAGATCTCTAGAATGAACCGTGTGGTATTCCATTAGAATTAGAGGAATCAATGTGAATTTAGTTTTCTGTATATAGACATACTGGGGTATAGAAATGCATACAAATGAAAATACATGTGTCTGCATCCGGATGTGTATGTATATGCATACAGGTATTGGCTACCTCTTTCAACTGAAACAATCTGGGAGCAGTGACACCCTAATGGCAAAGACACCTAGATTCCAGATCTTGATTTTTAAGTATTATTTTTCACTAAAGAGAATCTAGTTTCCTTGGAAGAATGGCCATCTCTAGGTTATTCTAGGACCTGGGCATGGAAAATATATGGTAAACATGGAAAATCTTGTTTTGCATAAAATGAGAAAAGAATGATAGCAACATATATAGCCAAAGGACACAGAAGTCAACTTGAAGGTGCTCTCTTTGAGCAAATCAAGGGCAACAGAGGCATCAATATAATTAACAGTAACTGATATTTGTCCATTATATACACAGTAATCCATAAATCCATACTAATTAAATAAGTGAATGAATAAATAATGGTAGAGAGGTTTTCCATACAGTAGAATGACAATGAATGTAGAAGAAATGACTGTTATAAAATTGCCACCTGGCAATCTTCCTTGCAATAGCAAGAAACATCAGTGAATGCTTAAAAAGCTAATCAAAGTTTATTGAGAAGTGGAGTAATTATATAATCTTGAAGTATCTCCCCACAAAATACTGATGAAGTGAAAAGGAACAAGGGACAAACCTGATGTTAGTGACACCTTAATAAAGTACTCAAAGTTAATATCACTAATAATGTGACACATAGAAGCTATACCACCTGGTAGGATACAGTGATAAAAACACATCATTAATTTTATAATATTCCTATAAAAAATGCATGGCTTGAATCTGTGTGAGGAAGCTTCAGACAAATCCAAATTGACGAGTGTTACAAAACAGCTCATCTGTAAATCTTCAGAAGCATTAAGATGGCTGAAGCTGGTCTCAAACTTGCAATCCTCCTATCTCAGCCTCTCAAGTACTGGGATTACAGGTGTGTGCCACCATGCCTGGCTATACAAGTTCGGCTTTTCACATAGATGAAAAAGTATTTTTGTTGTTGTTTCTAATTTAGTGATACATAGGAAAAGCCATGTTGTCACAGCTCATCTGGAAGTACCAAGGTCCTGGAATTCCAGAAAAATCTGAGAAACTGTTCTATTCAGAGGGAGAATAAAGAGACATGACAAGAAAATGTGATAGGTAAACCTGGGCTGGATCATTTTGCTATCAAGGACCAGATAATGAAATGTGAATGGGGCCTGTGAATTAGATGAGAATAATGTATGGATGTTATTTTCCTGATTTTTTTTTTTTTTTTTTTCAGTACTGGAGATTGAACCCAGGAGCATTCTACATCCGAGCTACACCCCCAGTCCTATTTTTTATTTCTTATTTTGAAACGGGGTCTCACTGAGTTTCGGAGTGCCTCACTAGGTAGCTGAGGCTGGCTGCAGGATCCGAACCCGGATCCTCCAATCTCAGCATCTCAAGTACTGGGATTACAAGTGTGTGCCACCACGCCCAGCTTATTTTCCTAATTTTGGTGGTTTCTTATGCAGGAGAATATACTTGTTAAAGGAATTACTAAAGTATTCAGGAGTTATGAACCATCATGATTGCAAGCTACTTTCAAATAAAAGAGGAAACAAATTATGTGAACTGTGCTTGCCACTTTTCTGTAATTTTGTAATTACCTCAAGATAAAAATAAAAAAAATAATAAAATTAAAATAAAGGGCAAGGCATGGTGGTTCACATCTGTAATCCCAGCTACTTGGGAGGCTGAGTTAGGAGAATTGCCAAGTTTGAGGTCAACCTGGGCAACTTTGTGAGACCCTGTCTCCAACTAAAGTAAACAGGGTTGGGGGTATAGGACAGTGGTAGAGCACTTGCCTCGCATATGTGATGCTCTGGGTTCTATACAACACTGCAAAATAATCAAATAAATGAAACACAACATGGCTTTTCCTATGTATCACTAAGTTAGAAACAACAACAAAAATACTTTTCCATCTATGTGAAAAGCCGAACTTGCATTCAAAAGTACATTTGTAGCCAGGTATAGTGCTACATGCCTGTAATCCTAGTACTTGGGAGGCTAAGACAGGAGTATTTAGGTTTGAGACCAGCCTTAGCCATTTAGCGAGACTCTGTGAGCAACCTAGTGAGACCCTATTTCAAAACAAAAAAATAAAAAGGGTGGGAGTGTATGATAGAGGTAGAATGCCCTTGGATTCAATCCCCACTACCACAATAAAAAAATAGATAAATACATAAAAGACATTTATGTGCTCTGAAAGGGAACTAAAAAGATGTACTCCCAAATCAGTGACCATGGCAACCTCTGACAAGGGGGCAGGGAGGTAATGGGGACTATCAAGGTATTCACTTCTTACCTTCAGGATAAAGAGAGGGGAAAATGGCCCTGAGGGAGATGGCTATTTCTTAAGAAGAATTTATAATATCACCTTTGAATTTCATATATGCAAGGTTGGTATCTATGTGAATTATGAACATTTTTCTGAAAATATGGTAAACAGTTTTCATCAAATTCTCAAAGAGAACTACTGCCTTATCCCCTACAATATGTGGCTATTTCTGTATACGAGTTGGTCCGAATTAGGAAGATTTGCTGTTGTGCAGGGATATTTAAGCTAGTATTTTGGTATACTGATGTTATCTTTTTATCATATCATAGACATCAGGGCACTGTCTTCCTTACCAGTAAATTCATATTTAGCACAGGACATGTCAATAGTTGATTCCAAGTCAATGCTAGAAATGTCAGAAAGCCAGGCCCGGAAATCTTCAAACAGAAGTTTCCTAGAAGTGTAAACAAAAGATAAGTTGTTATGCCATACTGTGGGCTCTATCTGGATTTATGCCATAACTCTTGTTTCCTGGAGGTCACATTTTATTCAAGAGATCCATTATTATTGCATTCAAGACATTCTAAGAAATGTTTCTCACTTTACACTTGCATAGTTTAAGACTAATGTTCCCAGAGAAATAAATGCAAACCTCTAACTGTAGAATATTTTTGCTTTAAAGTCTCATGTATTTCATTCTCCTTCCTAAATTTAAATGTATGTAAACCAGCTCAACTGGTTTTCTGTATGCACTTTACTTCTAACACCAAATGTGTGTTTTTTTTCTCCCTTACTGATTGATTCTCTGAAATTAGCTGGTGTCCTACCTAATTTAACTAAATTCTGGCACTATCTAGGGGGCTGAGTCCCATAGGACTTGTCCTCAACTTTACACACCAATCTCACGTCCAGGTTATAACCTGTGCTTCTAACTGACTGGGTACACATCAGAGGTCCCTACGACAGCCTCTCCAAATTTGGCCATTTGCTAGGCAGTTTACTTACTATATAACCAATTTATTATCAAAGGATACAACTTAGGAACAGCCAGGTGGAAGAGATGCATAGAGCAAAGTACTGGGGAAGGGGCATTGAGCTTCCATGTTCTTCCCGGGCACATTTTCCCAGTACCTCCACGTTTTCAGCAAACTCATATTTCTGTGGAGGCTTAATTATAATTAAACAAGCCACTGGCCACTAGCAATTAACTCAGCCAACTGCCAGCCCCTCTTCCCTTCAGGAGTTTGGGATGATAAGGACTGAAAGTTCCAACTCTCTAATCACAAGGTTCACATAAACATTAATATAAACTCATTAATGTAAACTCAGATGTGGCTGAAAGGGATTTGTTGTAACAAAAGATGTTTCATTTACCTTTACTGATCTTTTAACACTTAAATTCCAAAGGTTTTAGGAGGTAGGTGCCAGGAATGGGGACCAAGATAAAATACATACTTCCTGTAACATGTCACAATATCACAAACACTAATACTAGCATCAGCATCACCATTAAATGAACACTTGGATGATACTGTTGTAGAAGACCACGATTTTAAAATGCATTAACAATGAATACTAACCTAACTGTACAACAGTATGTCCTTCATTGAAGTTCTGATGCTAAAGGAGATCATTAAAAGATGGTGAACACTTCCATTTACCAGCTAAAGTGACTCTCTATGAAGAAATCTCTTTAAAACAATCCACAACTTACTTGGACTATCAACTATGAAATTGCATTAACCCAGATGCATTAAAACACTTTCAAAAGACTTACATTAGTTCAAATTATGCACATAGATATTTGATTAATATTTTTTATTGTTCTAGTTCAAATGCACATAATTTAAATTCCCATAAAATGCAACTCTGCTGTTCATAACTATCAAGTCTCCAGGCAGATATGTAAGATTTCATCATTAAATGCCTTTTTACATTATATACTACTCAAACCAAAATATTCTATAAAATGTTGTGCTTGGTTAGTCCAACTGGAAGTGTTCCATCACTTTTAAAGGCAGAGCTGCAAGTTATAAATGAGCCAACACATCTAACTGTGGAACCAGGCTTTAGGCAATGTGGGGGTTAAACATTTCTGCAAAGTCTTAATACTTTAAACAACTAATATGAAAACCTTAAATCTTTCTTTTATTGGTAAGATCATCTCTCACAACCTTACTCTGTAAAAAGCTTTTCTGCTCTATGAATTTGTCACAGGGATAAGCTTATTTTTCTGTCTTCATGAGAGAATTCCCAGAAAATAAAAATAAAAAGGTCAGTTTTCTGTAATGATCAAGGAATTTCGGCTCTCACTATTTGGTGTGAACTTTTGGGTATGGAATGTAACTCAGTCTCATATGAAACGATTACCAGGATGCTGTGAATTAATGAGATAATGGCTTAAAGTGAGATTCTCTCTTTTTTGGGGGAAAATGTCTAAATAAATATGAAATAGTTGGGCGCAGTGGCTCATGCCTATAATCTGAGTATTTGGGAGACAGAGACAGGAAAATCACAGGTACAAGGCCAGTCCATGTGGTAACTTAATAATTTCCTTTCCATTCCTTAACCCTTTTCCTTTCTCTCTCTTTATTTTATTATTATTATTATTATTATTATTATTTGTGTGTGTGTGTGTGTGTGTGTGTGTGTGTGTGTGGTACTGGGGATTGAACCTAGGTGCATTATACCTCTGGGCTACATCCCTAGGCCCATTTCATACTTTATTTTTATTTATTATTTTATTTATTTTTTTTGCGGTACTAGAGATTGAACCTAGGGGCATTCTACTTCTGAGCTACACTCCTAGTCCTATTTTTTATTCTTTATTTTGAAACAAGGTCTCACTAAGTATCTGAGGCTAACAGCTAACCTGCAATCCTTCTGTCTCAGCCTACCTTGTACTGGGATTACAAACATGTGCCACCACAACTGCCTTCATTTGTAGCTCAGTAATATAACCCCTCTGGGTTCAATCCCTAGTAACATTAAATAAATAAATAAATAATATTTTGAGTTACAGTAACACATAAATGATACTTCAGGATTTAGAAGAAATAAAGATTTGTATAAGGCTGCCACCTTATATGAAAATGTCTCAGAGAAAAGAGAATGAGAAAAAATAGCTCCTACCAGATAGATGAAAAAGTCATTACAAAGCAACATGTGTTCGTTAAAAGAAAACTAGGAGAAAGTCCTGTAGAAGTAAAGAGAAACTAAATTTAAAAAAACCCTATAATTCTACTGGTCCACTCTTCCATGTCTTTTATTTTTTTTTACAGATGAAGTCCAAACACTCCATTCTTCTAAGTCTTTTATTTTTTAGAGGGATATCCAATATATGGGTGTATCTCTTTTTAAAAACAGGACCATACTGCATGCACTGTTTTTTCTCTTGACCAAAGTACACTTCAATGAATCTAAGATGCCTTCCATTTTAAGAAGTATTATCTTATATGTCTTTAAGGAAAAAAAGTGTTATCAATTAAACTAGGACAAAACAAGCCGGACGTGGTGGCGCACGCTTGTAATCCCAGCATTCGGGAGGCTGAGACCAGAGGATCCGGGTTCGCGGCCAGCCTCAGCTACCTAGTGAGACACTCCGCAACTTAGTGAGACTCGGTTTCAAAATAAAGAATAAAAAATAGGGCTGGGGGTAATAGCTCGGAGGTAGAATGCCCGAGTTCAATCCCCAGTACCGCAAAAAAAAAAAAAAAAAAAAAAAAAAAAAAAAAAAAAAAAAAAAAAAAAAAAAAAAAACTAGGACAAAACAGTGATTGTGTGAAACACTAGATCTGAGATGTTAAAAAAATATATATATATATAAAATCTTTGAGTTGATCAAATAAAGTATAATTACCATACTTATGTATTAAATTCATACACATTTAGTGGCTGTATAGTTTCCATTTTATGTTTTGCACCATCATCTATGTACGTCTCCATGAGTAACCACTTAAATCTGTACATAATTTGTCATCACCATGAACATTACAACACTCTTGCATGGAGTCTTTGAGCACATCCTTAATCATTTGGCCAGGATAAATTCTTAAGGATATGCAGATTTTTAAGGGTTCTGACTGCAGCAGCACATAAAAGTATCTATCTATACTTCTGTCACTCTATTCTTTTTTAAGTATTTCACAACCTAAAGTGGGAAAAAAATGGTGTATCTCCAGTGTTAGTATGTGTTTCCTTGATCACTAACAAAGTTTAATATTTTATTATTAAGAGTTTGGGCCTTAGAATCAGACAGACCTGGGTTTGTATCCTAACTCTCTCAATTTAGTTGGGTAGCCTTGAAGAAGTTACTTAATTTTGGTTCCTCCTGCACAAAATGAGATGATAATGTCAACAAAGACTATATGACATAACATAACATTTAAAACACTATTCTGCCTAACACATACTGTGTAGCAAACAAGTACCAAACAAATAAGATTACTTGTTTACCTTACAGCTGAGATATGAGGCTCTTTTCTCTTCTTCAAATCATCAGACTTCATCATGAAAAAAGAAAACAAGAATTTCTTTGTTACGATATATTGGACACAAAGAGAACAATAGTTTAGTGAGGACTCTGGCAGTATAGCACTGTGATTAAGAGCCTGGATTCTGAAGCAAATCCACCTAGGTTTGCTACATGGCCCTCCCACATCATCATTCTGACTTGGACAAGTTACCTAGCCTCTCTGCACCTCATTCATTCAACAAATACTTAGGTAGTTATTTTAGAGAAGTTTATAGGTTAAGGGTGGTAGACAAGGAACATAAGAGGTACATTAGTAGTATAAAGGTGATGAGTGTATAGGAAAAAATGAAGACATAGAGAGGGGAGTGCTGAGAAGGGGGAGGGCTTTATAGATAAGGGAGTCAGGGTAGATTTCAGTGAGGTGAAGCAAAGCCTGTTCAACATGTTGCAAGGAGAGTGCATGGCTACAGCAGAGGGAGGGGAAGAGCAGTGGGAGATGAAGCCAAAGAGTTAATAGTGCTGTGGAGCTATCTGTGTACTTTGGCTTTTACTCATGAGGGACTACTGGTGTTTTTAAGCAAAGCAGTAAAACAATTCCATTCACTTTTTTTTTAAAAGATAAAATTCAAATGACTTAAAATTTGCCATTTTAACCATGCATAAATCAATCGGTTTCAGTAAGCTGCATATTTCATGATGTGATATAACCATGAGTGCTATGTAAATCCAGAATTTTTTTAACACTCCAAAATGAAATTGTGTACCATTAAGCATTCTCCTATCTCCAGGCTCCTGGCAACCACTAAACTTTCTGTCTTTACAGATATATTTGCCTATTCTGTTTTTTTTGTTTTGTTTTGTTTTGTTTTGGTGGCACTGGGGATTGGACCCAGAAGCAATGTACTCTTGAGCTACATCCCCAGACCGATTTTATTTATTTGGAAAGAGGGTCTCACTAGGTTGATGAGAGTCTCACTACTTGCTGAGGCTGTCCTCAACCTGCAATTCACCTGTCTCAGCCTCCCAAGTACTGGCATTATAGGCATGAGCCACCACGCCCAGCTGTATTTGCCTATTCTGGACATTACATATAAATGGAACCACACAACATGTAGCCTTTTGTGTCTGGCTTCTTTCACTTAGCAAATTGTTTTAAAGGTTCATCCATGTTGCAGTAGTTGATCTCTTTTTTTGGCTGAGTAATATTCTTTTTTTTTTTTTTTTGCGGTACTGGGGATTGAACTCAGGGGCATTCTACCTCCGAGCTACACCCCCAACCCTATTTTTTATTCTTTATTTTGAAACCGAGTCTCACTAAGTTGTGGAGTGCCTCACTAGGTAGCTGAGGCTGGCCGCGAACCCGGATCCTCTGGTCTCAGCCTCCCGAATGCTGGGATTACAAGCGTGAGCCACCACGCCCGGCTGGCTGAGTAATATTCTATTGTCTAAATATGCCACATTTTGTTTATTCATCAGTGACAGTTATTATAAATAATGCTACTATGAATATATGTGAACAAGTTTTTTTGTGAAGATATACTTTTCAATTCTCTTGGGCCATTTATGTTTTAAAAGAACACAATTATTATTGTATAAGCAATTGAGGGTAGAAGACTGGTTAATACACTAGTAGAATAATCCTGATAAGGAAAAATGGATGTAATTGGAGAGTATCTTGCTAAGCAAGATCAGTCAGACTCAGAAAATCAAGGGGCACATGCTTTCTCTCATATGTGGAAGCTAGAGAGAAAGAGAGAAAAGGGACCTCATGAAAATGAGAAGAAAGACTAGTAGAGTAGTGTTGGGGGTTGGAGGAGGGAGGAGAGGGAAAAGTGAGCTCTGGGCAAGGAACAGTCCAAATAATGTGTGCATATATGAATCCATCACTGTGAAATTCACCATCATGTATGGGGAAGGGGAAAAAGGGAGGGGGTGGTGTGGGAAGGGCAACAGATCACGTGATGTTTTGCACATGTATGAGTGCAATACTACAAACCTCACTATGGTATATAGTTACAATATACCAATAAAAGTTAATTTAAAAATTAAAAAAAGAATAATTCTGGTAAGAGACAAAGAGAAGTTGGACCAGGTGTTGGCTATTGGCAGTGGAAATGCCATGAAGTGTTTTTTTAATGTATATATTTTGAAGGTAGAGACAGAAAAATTTCCCTGATGGGCTAGATATGAGGAGTGAGAGAAGAATCAAGGATGACTCATTTTTGGTTTGAGCCACTGGAAAAACAGAGTTGCCACTGTGATGGGGAAATGGAATGGATTTAGGAGATCAGTTTTAGATTTAAGTGTGAGGCCTAGCAATATCAAAGTTGACATAATTATAAAGGTAGACAACTGTGGTTTTTCATTAACCCATGCAACCTTACTATGGATAAAAGTTTATTTTCATTAGACTTTCTTTTTTTTTTTTTTTTTTTTTTTTTTGCGGTACTGGGGATTGAACTCAGGGGCATTCTACCTCCGAGCTATACCCCCAGCCCCATTTTTTATTCTTTATTTTGAAACCGAGTCTCACTAAGTTGCGGAGTGCCTCACTAGGTAGCTGAGGCTGGCCGCGAACCCGGATCCTCCGGTCTCAGCCTCCCAAATGCTGGGAT
>PVLC010002113.1:7963-31029 GCA_004027655.1 Graphiurus murinus | reverse complement strand
TCATTAGACTTTCTGAAGTCTCATCATTCATGTATTTAGCCTGGTTAATTCTATCATATGTTCAATCAAGGTCCAAAGACAGACGGGCATGGGGCAGGATTAGGTCTAATGTAAAATATTAAAAAAGAGAAATCCATTATTTTCTCTCTCATCCCAGATAAAATAAGGGAAAATGAAAAAAGAATAAATAAAAAAACATTTCTTCATCTTTTTCATTTTTATTTTTTCAAATCTTTAGTCCTGTCACTGAGATTTTCTAAAGGGTTTCTAAAACTGATAGATTCCATGTATTGAATGATTTCTCCCAAACTGGGGAAACCAATGACTTATTCTATACTAGATGTAGAACACAAATGAATGATTTTAACTGGACAGCCTGCATTGCAGAGTATACTGCAATACAACAAGACCCTACAACAAAAATAAGAACTCAAAGTTTTTGTGTTTTTTTGCGGTACCGGTGATTGAACTCAGGGGCATTCTACCTCCGAGCTACACCCCTAGCCCTATTCTTTATTTTGAAACAGGGTCTCACTAAGTTGCGGAGGGCCTCACTAGGTAACTGAGGCTGGCCGCAAATCCGGATCCTCCAGTCTCAGCCTCCCAAATGCTGGGATTACAAGCATGCACCACCACGCCCGGCTCGAGCTCAAAGTTTTAAATGGTTTTTAATCTTCTAATATATGACTCCCTTCATCATACCACTCCCATATATGTACTCTGCTCCTTTGTTCTTATGTACTTAGTGGTTAATATATTTCTTGACTATCTCTCTCACTGTCACTATTACCTCTATTAGTTTTAGACTTTAAAGTCTTACAGAGCAGGGATTGTCAAAATCTCCCTTATAATAGTTATAGCACCTAACACATAGTTAAAAGACAGCAAGTCTATGTTAAATGAAGGAATACTTTTAACAACACCAAGGCAAGGACCCTCCAAGGCACATCCAATCTAAAACCTTGAATTTTTTTTTTTATGGTGCTGGGGATTGGACCTAGAGGCATCTACCTCCAAGATACATCTCTAGCCCTATTTTGTATTGTTTATTTGAAAACAGGGTCTCCCTAGGTTGATGAGAGTCTCACTACTTGGTGAGGGTGTCCTTGAACCTGTGATCCTCTTGTCTCAGCCTTCCAAGTACTGGGATTACAGGCGTGTGCCAAGGTTTTTAGCCAGGTGGGGTGGTACACGCCTGTAATCCCAGTACTCGGGAGTCTGAGACAGGATTACAGGTTCGAGGACAGCCTCAGCAAGTAGTGAAACTCATCAACTTAGTGAGACTGTTTCAAAATAATAAAATATAGGGCTGGGGGTATAGCCTGGAGGTAGAATGCCCTTTAGTTCAATCCATAATACCACATACCCACAAAAGGTATTCAATGGCATGCCTGTAATCCCAATACTTGAGAGGCTGAGAAAGGAGGTTTGTGGCCAGCCTCAGAAACTTAATGAGGATCTCTGCAACTTAGTGAGACCCTGTTTCAAAATAAAAAATAAAATTGGCCTGGGGGTATAGCTTAGAGGTGGAATGCCCCTGAGTTAAATTCCCAGTAAAATAAATAAGTGGTACTGAATGATTTTATTTTTGAGGTAGAAGAGGTAATGTGACAGGGGAAAAATACCTGCTGGAATTTATATAAATCATTATACTTTTCATGGAAGTCCAAGTTCAAAAGTTCCTTTTGAAGTCCTTCTAAGAAGTCCTGGCTTTGGATGAAGTTTGGTATCACGCAGTGAAGGAAGGGGTCCATGTCCATGACAATGGCTTCTGTTGGAAGGAAAATATTATCTATGGCTTTCTTTCCTTTTACATTTTGGATCCCCAAGTCATATAGCAGAGAGAATACAAAAGAAATGGTCATGGATTTTAGGGGAACTAATACCTAATGTCTAAGATTTGGGGGAAGAATTATAAACTCTGCCCTTTCTTTACTCACTTAATGCTACCTTTTAATGTGGTTAAAATACTAGTTCTTAATATGATGTCACTAAATTAAAGTCTCTTTTTTCAGTTTAATGATTATTGAATGGAATAATATTTTAGATTCTTAATTCACTTCCCCCAATCGTAATAAAAGAATAGCAAGTTAAATGAGAGTAACAATACTGGCTGACAATCTCTTCGACCCTGCTGTTTCTTTCCCCAATTTACTGTGGAAGGAAATTCTACATTTTTAAAAATTGGTTCAGGCATAACTTCTTTCATTTTCTTTATTTCTACCCCAACAATGTACCCACTACCCCTGGCACACTACATTACTAGTCTTGTAACACTAAGAATCACCACCAGGTGCCTGGCTCAGTAGTGCTTTACATGCATTTCTAACTTTCTCAACAACTCTGGGCTAGATCACATCTATCACGATCCCCATTTTACAGAAAATGGAATTGAAGAAGTCTCTGACATCCAGAGCTTGCACTTTAAACACTAAGCTATCACTTTTTCTCTGCATCCAGAGACTCCAGGATTTGCCTCTTCAAAGTATTTAACTAACGAAATAAATAAATAAATAAATAAATAAATAAATAAATAAAAACATGGTTAGTCTGGCATGGTGGCACACACCTGTAATCCCAGTACTTGGGAGGCTGAGACAAGGAGGATCACAGGTTCAAGCCCAGCCTCAGCAACTTAGCAAGATTCTTAGAACCTAGCAAGATCCTATTTCAAAGCAAAACAAAACAAAAAGAAAAGGGCTGGGAGTATAGCTCAGAGATAGAATGCCCCTGGGTTCAATCCCCAGTACTACAGAAAACAGAAACAGAAACATGGCATATTTTTGGAAGAAAATCCATGATACACTAAGCAGAAGCTGAGATCCTTCCGCAAACGTTTGTTCCATTGACGAAGACGCTATTTCATGTATCACGTAATCAAGCCACAGGCAGGTCAACATGCATAAGCTCGTGTCTGCTCTCTGGCAGCTCACAACAATGCTCTGACTAAATTATCATGGAACAATCGAGCATTACCCTAGCCAGGAAAAAAAAAATCACATAAGCTACTCAAACATCTGTCCAAATGTTTATCGATCCTTATTTTGGGAAACATTTATTGATGTCTACACGTATTAGCCTATTATTACCATTCGACATCTTTTCGAGGTATACTATTAATGATCCCATTTTATAAAGGAAGGAACTGAAGCTTAAAAAAGTTAAATCCATCGCCCAACGATGCACAGTGGAGAAGATGTTAACTCAGTAATCTCTGACGCCAGAATTCAACTATCAATTTGTGTGTGCTCTGCTTCCCGACAGTGTCCGGCCTACATTTCTTTTTCGTCTCAGGTTCTCCACTTAGAATGAAAGAGAGTTACAGGAGAGGCGGGGAGGGTCGCAGGTGGCCAAAGCCCTCCAAACACCCCTTCCCTGGGGCCCAGGTGCCCAGGACTCACTCGAGTCCCAGAGCTTTTTCAGAGGCTTCCAGATCCCTGAGCTCCACCCTGTTACCGTGAAAGAAGGGCGTCCGGCGACTCCAGGCCTCAGCCACCTGCTTTTTCAAGGTTTCCTCTGTGACAGCATCGGAAAACTCCGCCATCGCCTCCTTCTTTCCCCTCTTCCCCATCCGGGCAGGCCCGGGTTCTGCCGGCCGCTTTCCATTCATCTCCTGGCAAGGTATAAAACCACGCCACACCGACCCAACGGTGACTGCCCTCCAGAAACTATAATTCCCAGAATACCCCTTTCCCCCAGTGCTAGCCAATGGAAGATACCAATGTAAGAGAGGCGGAACCCATACCGGATTTACCAATGGGAGCTGCAGATACTCCATTCATCCCACCAGAGATTGGGCCAATGACGTCCGGCCTGAAAGGGTTCCGCCTCTCTACTTCCTGCCGCCAGACGGTCCGGATTCACTTCCGGCGTGCGTTCCCCTTCTCTTGCGCTTTCCAGTTAATGGCCGGCGGCGGCTGCTGAGCGGGACGCAGATAACCGCTGCCCGCCCGGGGAAAGTCTCCCCTACCTTCCTCTCTATCCTATCCGCCTGTGCCGGAGCTCGCCAGCATGTCTGTAGTCCCGCCCAATCGCTCGCAGACGGGCTGGCCCCGGGGGGTCAACCAGTTTGGCAACAAGTACATCCAGCAGACCAAGCCTCTCACTCTGGAGCGCACCATCAACCTGTAAGTGCAGCGCGGCCTTCGCGAGCATCCCTCTTCTTGAAATTGAAGTCTCTCCTATAGACACTTCTCCTTCCGGTGCGACCCCGGCGGGTCTGTGGGCTCCAAGCCTCCCCCCATCCCGGTTGACCTCTTTGAGATGCGCGCTTTCCGTGTTTCCAACAAGAGCGCCTTCCTCGTCCTCCCACCCTACGGGCTTGGGACCCTATGTGGGAGAGGTTTCCTCTTTTGAAATGATTGTTCCCATTCCTTTGCATTCCGTTATTATGGTGCTAATAGAAGTTTGCTTTGAACTTATACTTTCCCCACCTCTCCAGAGGTAACCAACCTGAAAGTGGTTTTTATCCTTCCGGTTCAACGTTTATTTATTTATTTTTTTCAAATCAAAGGTACAGTATTACTGTGTACGTTTTTATTTGAAACGAATGGCATAACGTAGCCCCACTTTTGCAGTTTTCATTTTTCTCTAATAGTAACCTTTTGAGATCAACCTGTAATGTGAAGGTCTAGGTTTTTTTTAAGCGCTGTATAGTATTTCACGGATTATGAATGTACCACATTTTGTGTTCTCTATGCTTTCACATTTATTGTCTACCTCAGCAAAGCAACTTAGGCACCAGGTTGGAATTAGGGACGCTGTTACAGTGGCAGGCTTTCAGACCGAAGAGGGAACCAGAACGTCGCCCCACAGAACCCATAGTGGGTTCAATATACCTTCCTCTTAAGTAAACCATTGTATTTCAAAGTTACTCTCAAATGTAATCTCTGACTAGGAGGTAATTGGCATTTGGGGTGTGTCTTGCTCAAGAAGTTGTCAATATGCCTTTTGGTCGTTTCTGAGAGTTCGCTTTTGTAGCAACGTGGTTCTGACCCGAGTGGACAATAGTGACCAGTTTATATTGGTCATTGCCTTAAAAGCGCTAGGATTTGCTGATACTGGTGTTTTGGTAAGACACTTCAGGTGTTTTTATATTTAAATAAATGAACTGTGCCCTCATCCCAAACCAAAAGTGACTTGAAATTGAGAAGTTGTTTATTATTATTATTGCTTGGCAAAATAGGTGCTGGTTTGGAAATTTACCTAATAAAAATGTTAGGTGTATTTGATTTTTTTTTTTTTTCTGGTACTGGGGATTGAACTCAGGGGCATTCTACCTCGGAGCTATACCCCCAGTCCTATTTTTTATTCTTTATTTTGAAACAGGGCCTCACTAAGTTGCGGAGTGCCTCACTAGGTAGCTGAGGCTGGCCACGAACCTCGATCTTCAATCTCAGCCTCCCAAATGCTGGGATTACAAGCGTGCGCCACCATGCCCGGCTCATAAAATGTTAGGTTTAAATATCAGAAATTAGTTGTGTGTATACAAGTTAACCTTTTTAGCTATTATATTAATGTGTTATATAGTTTTATATAATTTTTTTAAAAAAATCACAGGATTCCCATGAAATGGAAAAGACAAATGTTCTTTTTTAAAAAACGGGAAAGCACAACTTCTAGGTTACTTTCAGTGATGATGTGAACTAGAACCCACAGGTTTTTGTTGTTTTTTTTTTTTCTACCCAGATTACTGGATCAATTTCCATCAGGTCATTATGCAGAATTGAATAAATAGTTGTGCTTTCAAAAAATGCTTTAATCTTTGCTCCATGAAAATTGTGGGTTGAGCCGGGCATGGTGGTGCATGCTTGTAATCCCAGCATTTGGGAGGCAGAGACTGGGGGATCCGGGTTTGAGGTCAGCCTCAGCTACTTAGTGAGGCCCTCCACAACTTAGTGAGACTCGGTTTCAAAATAAAGAATAAAAAATAGGGCTGAGGGTGTAGCTCGGAGGTAGAATGCCCCTGGGTTCCATCCCCAGTACTGCAACAAAAAAACAAACAAAAAAAATTGTGGGTTGACATAGCACTTTTCCTGTCCTACATAAATTCAGAAGTAATCATTATATTGTGAACTTCAGTTCACCTGGGTGAGTAATCTATTAAATTGAAAACAAATTCCTCTCCCCCGATATATTTTTGTTTATGAAATAGTGCATGAATGAATGCCTACCTTGTACCAGGCAGTGTGCATAATTGCCTGGTTTACAGTGGTTAAGGAAGTAAGATGTAGCCTCTGCTTTATGATTTCATAGTAAAAGAATAATATGTATGGATCTGGGGTGGTACTCTTGATTCCACAGCTGAAAATTTTAACATTTCATCTTGATGACATCTCCTTACTGATGTGGGAGCTTTGGGAGCCAGCTCTTGTATAAAAGATGTGCCATTGCTTACTAACTCAGATTGTGAGAACTAAATGTAAAGTGCCCTTTTGTGTGTGTGGGGGGGGTACTGGGGATTGAACGTAGGGCATTTTACCTCCAAGCTGCACCCCTCAGCCCTATTTTATTTTGTGTTTGGTATTGAACCCAGGGGAATTTTACCTCTGAGCCACATCCATACCCAGCTTATTTTTTGTTTCGGGACAGGATCTTTTTAGGTTGCTGAGAGTCTTGCTACTTGCTGAGACTGTCCTTGAACCTAATTCTCTTGTCTCAGCCTCCCAAGTACTGGGATTACAGGCATGAACTACAATGCCTGGCACCTCCAGCCCCTTTTAATATCTTTGTTTTGAAACAGGGTCTTGCTAGGTTGCTGAGGGGTTCACTATGTTGCTGAGGTTGTCCTTGAACCTGAGCTCATTCTGTCTCAGCCTTCCAAGTACTGTGATTACAGGCATGTGATACCATGCCTGGCTGCATTTAAAAAATTACCTGGCACAAAGTGCCATGTGAATAATGGTTCCTGCTAACATTGACAAAGTTAGATTTAGCATTGAGTCTCCTGGGGAAGTTCCTGATAATCTTTAAAGCATCCTGGAAAGGGTATAGTTTCATTAATTTAAAGCTACTTCAAGCTATTTCATTTATGCCTACAATTTGGCTTCTGGAATTGAAATAATTTTTGTTTGTTTTGGCAAATTTGACTTCCCTTTTTAAGAATAGCTGAGTGGATTGGGTATGTAGTTGGTTATTAATGTCAAGGGCTTTTGATAGAATGGATGCCTTGGGAATAGTGAAATGTAGCTAAAACATTTTTTATTGAAAGGCTTATCATCAAGGAATTACAAGATGGCATGTGATGAAATATAAATATGGAGTTTTTAACAGTCTTTAAAGAAAAAAAATTGTCTTTACTAGGCAAGATGAAAGTTGTCTTAAGCAGTATAAGCCATATTTCGAGTGGTTGCTAAAGGAAGAAAGTATTCAGATTAGATATGGTGAGTAGAAGATTCAAATGGGGAGAGGGTATGAATAAGGATATTGAATGAAATAAATACAGAAGGCTGAAAAAGCTTATTGGATTTAGAGGGAAAAGAAATATAGAAAAATTGATCTGAAAAGGAAAGGTTTGTGGTGATAGAAACATCTGAAGACAGTTGACTAAGAGAAGTAGAAAAGAATCAAGAGAGATGTTGATAGTGATGGCTTAACATATAGGAGAAAAGAGATTAACCATTAGCACACATAATTAATAGAATTTCTGATTATCTTAGTAGTCAGAAAGACCAGCTTGGTAATTGTTGGTATAGCAGCTGTGATATAAAACCAGAGGATTACGAACATCTAATCACCCTAATAAGCATTTAAGGCCCTTAGTATAGTGTTAGCTATGCTAGGAAGTTCACGTGTGGAGTAGCTGCTTGATCATGTTGTACTCTGGCTTCAGAAGTCCAAGAGCAGATTCTAATCTGCACCATCTCTTAGCTGGTTGTTTAACTTTGGACAGATTCTTTGTCTTTTAGCACAATATGTACACGTTTGACCATTTTTAAAAAATATGTAGTTGGTATCTGTTGTGACAAATTAGTTGTCAGTTCTCATGCTAGACGTTTATCTTTGAAACACAGGTACCCTCTTACCAACTATACTTTTGGTACAAAAGAGCCTCTCTATGAGAAGGACAGTTCTGTTGCAGCCAGATTCCAGCGCATGAGGGAAGAATTTGACAAAATTGGAATGAGGAGGACTGTGGAAGGGGTTCTGATTGTACATGAGCACCGGCTACCCCATGTGTTACTGCTACAACTGGGAACAACTTTCTTCAAATTGTAAGTGTTGCTGGAAATTAACAACAAGACAACTTTTTGGGGGGCGGAGGAGGGTACTGGAGATTGAACCCAGGGAACATTCTATCTCGAAGCCATAACCCTTTTTATTTTGAAACAAGGTTTTGCTAAGTTGCTGAGGCTAGCCTTGAACCTGCCATCCTTTTGTCTCAGCCTCCCAAGTACTGGGATTGTAGGTATGCAATGCCACACCTGGCTAGGATAGCTTTGAATAGGAGTCTGCTTCATGCAGCTTTGGAATATAATTTTAGTCATTCATTTCAACAAACTCTGCTGTTAATAGAATTGTTTATTTCAACAAACTCTGCTGTTGAGCCGGGCGTGGTGGCGCATGCTTGTAATCCCAGCATTCGGGAGGCTGAGACCGGAGGATCTGGGTTCGCTGCCAGCCTCAGCTACCTAGTGAGGCACTCTGCAACTTAGTGAGACCCGGTTTCAAAATAAAGAATAAAAAATAGGGCTGGGGGTATAGCTCGGAGGTAAAATGCCCCTGAGTTCCATCCCCAGTACCGCAAAAAAACAAAAACTAAACTCTGTTAACGGAGTTTTTTTGTTTTGTTTTGTTTGTTTGTTTTTTTAAGAAAAAGCCATGAGTGTTTGCTTCAAGATAGTGTTCCTTTTTTTTCCTAACTATAAATCTGTGTGTGTCTGTATGTTATTGATGTTAATGATTGAGCTTGGTAGAAACCCCCAGGAAACAGTAGTTCAGGCTTAGTTTTCATATGTTATTGTAGCATAATTTAAGAGCAACTGATAACATTTCTTAGAATATTTCCTAGTCTCATTTTAATACAGTTTAGTTTTATCATTTGAGCTCATAAATGTTTTACTATATATTTGGTCTACTAGTATTTGATCAGATTATATCAAATAGAAAGGTCTCAAAAACTTATAGTGAAACTTTTGAAAAATGTTCCAGTCCTCCCTCAGATCTAACAAATATGGCTTATTACTCTATGGGCTTTTAGACCTCATATTTACCACATAGGTTCCAGAGGCAATTGGGATAGAGTAGTGGCCAGCAATTGTGTTTATGTTTATGTTATGTTACATATTTTTTCTGTTGAAAGCCAGGGTATAATCCTTTAGTGTGGTGAATTAACATGAGTTCAACTTTCCAGAATGTTCTTTCTCCTGCCTTTGACATTTATTTGTGCCTTATCATATGACATTGAAGTATGTCTTAACTCAGTTAGTTGAAAAAAATAACTATTATTGTGTTCTTCCTGTTATTCCCAAATTGTATTAAGTTGAAAGCTGAAATTCTTAACCTTTATACAGACCTGGTGGTGAACTTAATCCAGGAGAAGATGAAGTTGAAGGATTAAAACGCTTAATGACAGAGGTATTTTTCTGTTTAACCATTTTGACAGTTTTGTTGCCTATCTGAATGCCATCAACTTATAACTATTTTTGTTATGTCTTGTGAAAAGGATGTTTATTTTGAATATTTAGTTTTCAATAAATGCAACTTAAACCCAAGTGTTAGTATAATGTGTTTTCTGCAAGTTGGACTTACACTTAATTTATTTTAACATTTGAAAAATTGAAATGTTGATATAATAATGATAAATAAAAGAAACCCAGCATTTATTAAGTTCTTATTGCTAAACACTGTTCTAAGAGTTTTATATGCAATAACTCCTTTAATCATCACAACAGCTATGGGAAGTAGGTATTACTAATCCTGTCTTACAGGTAAGGATACTGGGACACAAGGAGTTTTTTTTAAAACTTCTGTGATACTGTACAGCCAGTTTGTAGTGGAGCTGGAGACTTGAATGCAGGTAATTTTGTTCCAGAGTAGGTTCCTGTAGAATTTTGCATAAGAGAAAGGTGCCTGTTTGTGTTTTTCACATATTTTAGGTTTTGCCCAAATTGTACTACTTTATTTTTTGTGTGTGTGGTGCTGGGGATTGAACCAAGAGGCATTCTACCTCTGAACTACACTCCCAGACCTATTTTATTTTTTATTTGGAAACAGGTCTAAGTTGCTGAAGCTGGCTTTGAACTTGTGATCTCCTGTATCAGCCTCCTAAGTACTGGGATTACAGACATTATCATGCCCAGCCAACTTATACTATTTTTAAAAAATCATTCTGATGTCTGCTGCTAATGAGTTGTATCCAAATGCATACTAACGGAAGGCTTTTGAAATGTAGATTGTTTTCTTATTAAATATTTTTTCTTTTTTAGCATGCAATTTCCTCCTCTCCCATAATTACAAAAGTAATACATACTTTTCTGCGAAAAGAAAACAAAAAACTTTGCACACAGAAAAGCAAGGGAGAAACAACTAAAATCACTTCTAATTCCACCTCTATTGACCTATTGGTTTGTTTTTCTAGTATTTTTTTTTAAGTACATTATAACTCTTAGACATACTGTGCTTGTACTTCCATTTATATGTGGTAGATTGAACCTACCTGCTTACTTCTGCTTCTTCTGAAAATCCCACCAGAAAAGCAGGAATGGCAATATCTTTAAAAATATATAAATCCTAGTAACACAAACACACACACACACACCAAATATACACACCCAGTAGCACTGAGGGAGTGCAAAATGAAGACAATGTAAAAAAACTATTTGGAGGTACTGGAAAGCAGGTGAGCAAATCATAACTGACTTAGAAGAAGCCTCAACCCAGGAGGAGGACAGTCCAGAATCTAGCACTGAAGAACACCAGAGAGGCTAAAGAATTGGAGGTGCCAGGTAGCTATGAAAGTGGGTGCTTGCATGGGCTGAAAACTGAATTGGTTAAAAGTCTATATAGGACATAGTCTTCCCCACTCTGTACAATTAGACAAATACTGGCTGCTGATTGATTATCTGTGACACTTAAATCAGAGAACTCTAATAATGAAAATTTTTAGGGGAGAGGGCCAGTAAATGAAAGTTCCCATACTAGTATTGACACTCCTAGATTCTGGCTGTGAAGCAGGGCTGAGAGCATCTAGTATAGATTGGAGTAGGACAAAGCCTCTTGCTAGCTGACAGAATGTTAATAGTTAGGCTTATGTACCCCAGGTAGAAGGCTGGGGATTTCGTTTCTGGAGAGAATGATCAGTCCAAGGAAAACTCCAAGTGATGCTATTTGGGAGTCTTCCTAAAGAGAGAGCAAAGCCCTGTCATTCATACACCAAGAGTTGACAATTAAGTGCTTTACCCTTGTAAGCAGATATCACTAGGCTTGTGGGAAAAGCTTAAAAAGAGCTGGGCGTGTTGGCACATGCTTATAATCCCAGTACTTGGGAGGCTGAGACCAGAAGATGCAGGTTGGCGGCCAGCCACAGCTACTTAGTTAGGCTCCACACAACTTAGTGAGACCCTGTTTCAAAATAAAGAATAAAAAACAGGGATGGGGTATAGCTCAGAGGTAGGATGCCCCTGGGTTCAATCCCCAGTACCGCAAAAAAAAAAAAAAAAGGTCAAAAGAAGCAAAAGGAATTCAAGAGAAGTGGAAAATTCAACCAGCAACAAAACAATGATTAATATTTTGGGTGTAACAAGAGGAGATATTGCACTTGTAAAACAAAAGGCTATTAAAAAGTCATTTTAGCCAATAAAAACTCACATTATTTTTAAAGTTATAAGCCAAAAAAAAAACTCAATAGAGAGTTAAAATATAGTTTCATTCTACCAGAAAGTAAAATGAAAAGACTGACTATAGGTTGAGAAAAGATAAAATTAATATGTCATTCTAGAATGACCAATATAAACTATAGATAAATAGAACTGAGGAATAAGAAGAATTAGCAAAGCATAATTTGAGAAAAATCTCCCAAACTCAAATGACATGGGTTTTGTGACTGAAAAGACCTATTGACCTGCCCTCTACAAGGAGTGTTTAAGAATCTATGTACAGGCATCATGAAATTTTATATCAGTGATAATAAAAAGGTCCTCAAAGATCCCCAAGTGGAGGGTAGTGGCTGGGTAGTCAGACATGTTAAATATAAGCATTAAAACCAGCAATGGCATCAGGCTGCCCAGGAAGCAAAAAGATCCTGGAGTGTGCCTTCATAATTCTGAGAGGATATTATTATTCCAGATTAGAATTTTCTCCCTAAAGAATTATAAATTAAATGTGCAGATTACATAGTTATTTTCAGACATGTAGAGATTTTAAAAATGTACTATTTTGTACCTTTTTCTCAGGAAACTAAAGAGGGTATTCACTACCAAAATAAAGGAATAAACTAAGAATATACAGGATTTAGAATATTAGAGAGCATCTAACTGTCTGGAGACAGGCCAGGGTAGCCCTAGGACTCCAATTGTGAAGCAGGGCTGAGTGTATCTAATACAGATAAGAGCAGAATGATACCAGAACGTCTTTTAGAAAAAGTGAAATTGAGCTGGGAGTGGTGGTGCACACCTGTAATCCTGGTAGTGGGAGGCTGAGACAGGAGGATCGCAGGCTTGGGGACAGTCTCAGGAATTTAGCAAGACCGTATCTCAAAATAAAAAGGGCTGTGAGTGTAGCCCAGAGGTAGAATGCTCCTGAGTTCAGTCCCCAGTACAAAGAAAAGAAAAGAAAAAGTGAAATTTATAGAGTAATTGGTTTGAATTGAGAAGAACTTTGAGCTCCCAGCAAATAAATTTAGTGCAGATGAATTTGGTGATAGCAAATGAAATTAAGTTATTAACTCTAAAGAAAAAGGTAGTTGTACAAGTAAGAAAATCTACTTGTAAGCCGGGTGTGGTGGCACACGCTTGTAATCCCAGTATATGGGAGGCTGAGACCGGAGGATCCAGGTTCGCGGCCAGCCTCAGCTACTTAATGAGGCACTCCAAAACTTAGTGAGACCCTGTATCAAAATAAAGAATAAAAAATAGGGCTGGGGGTATAGTTTGGAGGTAGAATGCCCCTGAGTTCAATCCCCAGGACCGCAAAAAAGAAAAAGAAAATATAATTGTAGTTTACTAATCATTGTGGCTGATGTCTGCCTCTACCTAGTCATATTAATGTAAATACTGAATACTAAATCAGGTATTGGTAATGGAAGGAAAGTGGAAGAAAAAGTATGAGTGCATGATACTGTTTTAATATCTTAAGTCTTCATCTATAATAGAGAGAGATACCAGGGTATTTTGTGTGTGTGTGTGTGTGTGTGTGTGTGTGTGTGTGTGTTACTAGAGATTGAAACCAGGGGCATTCTACCACTGAACTACATGCCCAGCCCTTTTTTAGAATTTTGGTGTGAAACAAGGTCTTGCTAAGTTGCTGAGAGTCTCACTAATTTGTTGAGACTGTCCTTGAATCTATGATCCTCCTGTGTCAGCCTCCCAAGTACTGGGATTTCAAGTGTGTGCCACCATACCTGGTGTTTTTAGGTTCTTAAAAGCGAAAAATAGCTGTTTTCCACTTATGGAAACAAACTGTTTTGGACCCTTTCATATTCTGCTAAAAAAAATGAAAAAAGAATCATGTAGTCATAAAAGAATGGTTTTTTTTTTTTTTTTTTTTTTTTTTTTTTTTTTTTTTTTTTTTTTTTTTTTTTTTTTTTTTTTTTTTTTTTTTTTTTTTTTTTTTTTTTTTTTTTTTTTTTTTTTTTTTTTTTTTTTGCGGTCCTGGGGATTGAACTCAGGGGCATTCTACCTCTGAGCTACATCCCCAGCCCTATTTTTCATTCTTTTATTTTGAAACCGAGTCTCACTAAGTTGCGGAGTGCCTCACCAGGTAGCTGAGGCTGGCCGCGAACCTGGATCCTCCGGTCTCAGCCTCCCGAATGCTGGGATTACAAGCGTGCGCCACCACGCCCGGCTAAAAGAATGGTTTTAAAATTCTAATTTTACATTGGAGAAATTTGACAAACATTACCTCAACCAGGTGATGAAGATTACCATTAGTGGTAAGTTAGATTGATAGCATATACCTTTGATATGCTGTGTGAATGGCACTTTACCTCTGGTCCTTCTCCCCCAAATCCAGAACCTCAGTCTCACTGAGAAACATTCTACAATACACCTGACCAGTATTCCTCAAAATTGTCAAGATCATCAAGAAAAAAAAGTCTGAGAAATTATCACAGTCTAGAGGAGCCTCAGGAGAAATGAGGGCTAAATATAGCATCTTAGATGACATCCTCAGACTGAAAAAGGATATTAAAGTGTGGATTTCAGTTGGTAATTTTATATTAGTATAGGTTTATTTGTTGTGACCAATGTTTCATATTAATGTAAGATGTTAAAAATAGGGGAAACAGCGCCAGGCATGATAATCCCGGTACCTGGGAGGCTGCGATAGGAGGATTGCAGGTTTGAGGCCAGCTTCAGCAACTAAGGGAGACCCTGTCTCAAAATAAAAAATAAAATAGGACTGGGGTTATAGCTTAGAGGTAGAATGCCCCTGGGTTTAATCCCCAGTACCAAATCAAACCACACAACAGGGGAAACTGGGTGTAGGGTACATGGGGAGTCTCTGACCTATGTGAGTTTTCTGTAAGTCTAAAAATTTATTTAAAAATAACTTTAAAATAGAGGCAAATATCAGGGGCAGCTGAAAGTTGAATGTTGTAGCCACTGGAAATGGGTGAAGCAGGATAGGGTACTGCGTTTTATTTTTTTATGGTATTGGGAATTGAACCCAGAGGTATTCTACATCTAAGTACACCCCTAGCCCTATTTTATTTCTATTTTGAAATAGGGTCTCACTAGGTTGATGATAGTTTTACTACTTGCTGAGGCTGTCCTTGAACCTGTGATCCTCCTGTCTCAGCCTCCTGAGTACTGGGATTATAGACATGCACCACCACACTTGGCTGGGTACTGCTTTTCCTACTTTTAACCTTGTAGACCCATTTTTTTTTTTGCGGTACTGGGGATTGAACTCGGGGCATTCTACCTCCGAGCTACACCCCCAGCCCTATTTTTTATTCTTTATTTTGAAACCGAGTCTCACTAAGTTGCGGAGTGCCTCACTAGGTAGCTGAGGCTGTCCGCGAACCCGGATCCTCCGGTCTCAGCCTCCCGAAGGCTGGGATTACAAGCGTGCGCCACCACGCCCGGCTTGTAGACCCATTTTTGACCAGTGAAAATGTATAGAGTGTAACTTTGATCAAAATACATTTAATGTTACATTGATTTTATATCTTGAACCTATTTGTGTAACTTGGTTAGGTAGATTTATAGAAGCTACAGTTGATTCTAGAAAAACTATTTTATGTGACTTTGGTTTTCTGCATATAACCAGGGCATAGCAAAAGATTTGTTGATCCTGTAACATTATATTTATACTAGATTGCCAATTTTGAACTAATAATATTTGTCTTGGACAGAGTGACATGGATAATAATTAACAAGAAATTATAGAGAAGAAATCTCTAGGGAAGGCACCTTAGGTAGCTGTGTGTCATTATTAGGCCTGCTGCCAAAATACTCTATTCAATAAAGGAGGGTATTCATGAGTAAGTATATTTGGTTTATTAGCTATCATTTCTACTTTTTGGTTCATTGTAACTTTACATCATATTGGGGTACAAAGTGTGAGAAAAATATGTGCACACAACTCTTGGTACCCTCCCCACTGGGCCACCCCCTCCTTTACCCCCCTGCTCCCACGTCTTTCAGAGTAGAATTAGTAATTTTATCATTTCTTTTTACAGATACTGGGTCGTCAGGATGGAGTTCTGCAAGACTGGGTCATTGATGACTGCATTGGTAACTGGTGGCGACCAAATTTTGAACCTCCTCAGGTCAGTGTTCACTTACATTTGCTAGACATTTGGAGAAACAGAAAACTGATTTAATTTTAGAAATTTTAGAAATGATCAAAGTACAATTTGACCTGAAATTTCCTTTCCTCCCCTCCTTAATTTAGATAAGAAATTATAAAGTAACCCATTTTGTTTTATTAAAGGAAAATTTCACAAATATACAAAAGTAGAGAAAATAAGAGTAAATGAGTCCTGTTACCTGTCATTTACTTTTAATAGTTAGCAGCTCACGGTCAAACATGTTTTCATCAACTCCCTCCTTCTGTTGCCCCATTTCCTCTGCTCTTACCTTGAATTGTTTTGGAGCAAATACTAGATATTAATTTATTTATTTTTGTTTGTTTTTTGTTTTTGGTACTGGGGATTGAACCCAGGGACATTCTGCTTCTGAACTACAACCCCAGCCTTAGTTTTTATTTTTATTTTTATTTGAAACAGAGTCTTGCTAGGTTGATAAGAGTCTTACTACTTGTTGAGTCTGTCCTCGAACCTGTGATTCTCCTGTTTCAGCCTCCCAAGTACTGGGATTACAGGCATGCACCACTATACCCATCCGGAACCACATCTTAAGGCTAGTTCAGGGATGGAATCTTGATTCTAAGCTCACATGTAGCTGACCTCTCAGTCCCTTCTGAGCATCAGTTTTTGCTGGCTGTTGACCCAAGGCCTCCCTAGTTCCTTGTCCTGAGATCATCTCCAAAAGATAACTTCCACTAAGGCAAGTGGCTTCTCTCAGAGCATGTAATTCAAGAGGTAGAGACAGAAATTGTCCATGAAGGAAGCTACAGTTTTTTACCACCTAGTCTTGATGGTAGAATGCCATCACTTCTGCTGTATGCTATTTTCACACCCTAGTACCTTTTGGTAGAGGATTCCACAAAAGTGTGAATATCAGGAGACATGGATCATTTGGTAGTCATCTTGAGGCTGGCTCCCATGGGTGATGTTTACAATATCTGATTATTTCTTTTTGTAATGTTAGTAGTAAATTGATAATTTCTTGGATCTCTGAATTCACTAGGATTGTAATCCTTATGTAAAAGAGAAATGGCTTTTTGTTTTGTTGGTACTGGGGATTGAACCCATGGGCATTCTACCTCTGAGCTATACCCCCAGCCCTATTTTATTTTTTGTTTTTTTGAAACAGTCTCCCTAGGTTGCTGAGAGTCTCCTGCTTGTTGAGACTGTCCTTGAACATACGATTCTCTTGTCTCAGTCTCCCAAGTACTAGGATTAAAGGCGTGCATCACCACACCTAGCTGACACTGCTCTTTACATATATAGAGAGAAGAGTATAGTTAATATAAGAAAAAATAGATGTTTCTTTTCTTTTACTACCGGTTTTCAGAAGAATTAGTTCATTCCTTTGCATCTTGCAAAGTCTTCGAATAAGACATAGATTTGGGTACAGATAATTTGGGAGGTGATCTCAGGTAGCAGCAGAAGTTAAGTAAAGAAGGGGGTACCATTATTGATCTTATTACAGCTGTGGGCAACTAGATTAATCCTGCTAAGGATTGTCAGAAACCATTAAAATGTACCCCAGAATTGTTCATCAGAAAGATGGAAGACCTTATAATCCCAGTACTTGGGAGGCTGAGACCGGAGGATCTGGGTTCGTGGCCAGCCTCAGCTACTTAGTGAAGCCCTGTTTCAAAATAAAGAATAAAAAATAGGACTGGGGTTGGGGCTTGGAGGTAGAATGCCTCTGGGTTCAATCCTCAGTACCATTAAAAAAAAAAAAAAAGAAAGAAAGATGGAAGACCAGAAACTCCTATCCCCCTTGGATGAGTTACATTAACTCCTTTGCACTTCCATGTTGAGTCTGAGCATGATTGGAGAGACCTCCCAGGCTTTTGAAAAGCTTAGAGGCTGAAAAGCAGAGAGTAGAACACTGGCAGCAAGCAGGGAGTTTTCAAACACTTCCAAATTGACACTGCCGTGAAATTTGAGGAAGAATGAGGTAACGAGATGTAGGACACAAAAATGTTTCAATTACCTTTTAAAATGTCATTTTGAATTTATACATTTAAATATGCTTGATGTATTTTAATCAATTATAATGATTGATGGTGTTACTGATGCTCAAGTTTTCCAACTTTTGCTAAGTAAGTTAATATTTTAAAGTTGGATCCTGAATTTTTTTTAAATTAATTTATTTTTTTCAGCATGGATTTTTTTATACATTTCTTGAGTACAACAGGGTTACATAGACATTTATGACATATCAATCATTGTCAGATCACAAATAGCACCACTTCTTCGTTTTACACGTATAGCCCACGTTCTTAACATAGCCTGGTACCTGAATTCTTTAGACAAATCAAAAGTCCTGTAGATAGCTTCTTTGCATGATAGGATGTTCTAAGTCAAGCACTGTACAAAATATTGGCCAAGCAAAAGATATTTCTGGCCTCTCCCTGCTGAGTGTCTTGTTTTCTGCTCCTTTTCTCCCCTGTGATGGTCCTAGGACAGTTTCCTCACTTCACTGAGGTCTAAGCTTGGCCCTAGCAGCATTGGGTATAACATAGGACTGTGTTTATTTAGTACACCTAGAGTTTTAGTTAGCTGTCAGTGTGAAAAGAGGTACATAATCTTCCTGCTCCAGTCTTTTCATATGGGGTGCAATTGGCTTAGACATTTAGACCAGGACTGGAGAAGAAAGGCTTTAGAAAAAGGAACTTACAGCCTCAAGTAGAAAAAAAAAAAAAAATTAGGGTAATGGCACTCACTTTGGTTTGGGAACTTTTGTTGTATGAGAACCACAGGTGTTTTTTAGCATGTGCTGCTTTAAGCCACTTCTTACCTCTGTCTCTTTGCTGCTCCTATGTCTAGTTTTCGTGATATTATAGGGGACCAAGCTGGGATGATCACCTTAATTCATTGTACCTTAGGAATGGCTCTGGTGTATAATTATTCTAACCTGAATACTGGTTAGGTGCCAGTGAGTAATATAGTGGGAAATAACATAGACTTTTATAATTAGATAAGAGTTGAATAGATGCAGTTGAATTTTGGCTTCTCTACTTAGCTGAGTAGTCTTGGGAAAGATACCTGGCCTCAGCTTAAGTTCCAATGTAAAATGGGAATGATGATAATATCCTTTTATTCTACTCTCCTCTAATTTCTATTTTCAGCACTTTGTTGTTGTTTTTAGTACTGGGGATTGAACTCAGGGGCGTTCTACCTCTGAGCTACGCTGTTGTATTTTGAAACAGGGCCTCTTAAGTTGCTGAGGCTGGCCTTGAAGCCTGTGATCCTTGTGTCTCAGCCTTCCAAGTATTGGGATTACAGGTATGTGTCACTGTGCCTGGCTTATTTTCAGCATTTTTAAATTCCCCTGCCCAAAAATACAACTCCAAAAGCAAAGTAGATTTCTCAGTGTTTTATGGAAATGTAGGAGAGGTTTCCAAAGCATACAAGTAGTAAGATTGAAAAAAAAATTCTTAGATTTTTTTTTCTGTATGTCAATCATTCATTCTCACTTTCTCCCCCTTTCTCTCTCCTTTGCCCCCTCCCTCCCTTTGGTACTGGGGTTTGAACTCAGGGGTGGTCTACCTCTGAGCTATACCCCCAACCATTTTTATTTTTTTACTTTGAAACAAGTTCTCACTTAGTTACAGAGGATCTTGTGCAGTTGCTGAGGATGGCCTTGAAACTGTGATCCTCCTTTCTCAGCCTCCCAAATACTGGGAGTACAAGTGTGTGCCATTGCACCCAGCTGAATTATTCATTCTTGAGTAGTGATTTCTCTCTTGAATTCTCTTTATCCCATTAAATTCAATAATTTTTTTTTCCCATTTTACCAAGCACTTATATTCTGCCCTGCTGGTAGAGCTCCACTTAGATGGCTCATCTGGTGTTTCTGAAGCATGAGCTGTGTAAGGGGAAGGTTTGCTGGGGAAAAGGAGCAAAGAGATATTGTCAAATACCTCACAGGCCTCATGAGCTATATTTAAACTTTTTTTTTTTTTGCGGTACTGAAGATTGAACCTAGGGGCATTCGAACTCCGAGCTATACCCCTAGTCCTATTTTTTATTCTTTATTTTGAAACAGGGTCTCACTAAGTTGCGGAGGGCCTCACTTAATAGCTGGGGCTGACCTCGAACCCATATCCTCTGGTCTCAGCTTCCCAAGTACTGGGATTACAAGCATGCGTCACCACGCCTAGCCAATTTAAACTTCTTATATAGTAAACATGTCCACATCAAAATTCTGGAGCATTTAATTTAGTAATGATATTTTAAAACAACAAAAAAATTTATTAAAAACACTAAAATCAAGCCGGACGTGGTGGCGCACGCTTGTAATCCCAGCATTCGGGAGGCTGAGACCAGAGGATCCGGGTTCAAGGCCAGCCTCAGCTACCTAGTGAAGCCTTCTGCAACTTAGTGAGACCTGGTTTCAAAATAAAGAATAAAAAATAGGGCTGAGGGTATAGCTCGGAGGTAAAAAGACCCTGAGTTCAATCCCTAGTACCACCAAAAAAACCCCCACTAAAATCAAATGACATTGTGTTGTAAATTTCTCAGGGCATAAGTCCTGTGACTGTGTATTTAATTGTCTTGAATGGTTTACTACCTGTTATTTTATATATGTATGAAAGTACTTATTAGTATATCTGTTAGGTACTTGGTCCTGATAAATGGAAAACTAACAACAGTTTACATTGTATTGGAGAGTGAACATGTAAAGAAATGAATGAAGCAGTGTTTATGAGGGGGTACATTTTAAAATAAAATTGTAATCAGGATATGACAGTTTTAGAAGGGTTCATAATTGAGTATAATGTCCGAAATGGGGGAAATTAGTAACTAAAGTCATAGAGATAGAATGATGAGTCTTGAAAACTACAAATTGTTCTCATTTGTTATTTTAGTATCCATATATTCCTGCACATATTACAAAGCCTAAGGAACATAAGAAGTTGTTTCTGGTTCAGCTTCAAGAGAAAGGTAAGCTGTTTTGTTTTTGAAGGCAGACATCTAAAAATCTAAAAACTTGTATAGTGCTTTCAAAGATATTTCTATTTGTTACATGAAGTTTGAGATTTATTGTAAAACCCCAAAACACATACCATGTTCATGTAGAATTATCTAGTATCTCTTAGTTGTGCCAGTCTTGGTCCAGAGGGAGAAGTAAATTTAACTAGAACCTAAAATACCAGATTATACCATTTTTAATAATTGTTTAGTTGCTGGTATTGATTTTTATATTGTGATAAACTAGTGAAAACATAAAGATTGATTCTTAAAAAGTTCTTTAGGCCTGTTGTGTGTTTTAACAGGTAAATATTCTATTTTTTTTTTTTTTTTTTTTTTCGGTACTGGGGACTGAACTCAGGGGCGTTCTACCTCCGAGCTATACCCCTAGCCCTATTTTTTATTCTTTATTTTGAAACCGAGTCTCACTAAGTTGCGGAGTGCCTCACTAGGTAGCTGAGGCTGGCCGCGAACCCGGATCCTCCGGTCTCAACCTCCCGAATACTGGGATTACAAGCGTGCGCCACCACGCCCGGCTTAAATATTCTATTTTTATAATAGTTTTATAATAAAATTCAAAATAAATTATAAGCTGGGTGTGGTGGTAGACACCTGTAATCCTAGTACTTGAGAGGCTGAGACAGGAGGATGACAGCTTTACAGCCAGCCTCAGCAACTTAGACCCTGTATCAAAATAAAATAGGGCTGGAGGTGTAGCTCAGAGGTAGAATGCCCCTGGGTTTAATCACCAGTACCACAAAAAATCAAAGAAAAGAAAAATAAGATTATGAACCCAGGGCCATTCTCTCCTTTCTCCCAGATCCAGTACTTAAAGTTGCTCTTAGTTGTTAATAGCATGGCCTCTGAAGAGAATCAGTTTCAAAACGGTGACTAGGATCTCTAGCTTAGAAGACACAACCAGAATTTATTGAGAATTATCTTTTTCCTTAAA
The DNA here is from genome assembly GCA_004027655.1 of Graphiurus murinus. Classification (NCBI taxonomy): domain Eukaryota; kingdom Metazoa; phylum Chordata; class Mammalia; order Rodentia; family Gliridae; genus Graphiurus; species Graphiurus murinus. The sequence continues at coordinate 9,142 of PVLC010002113.1, read as the reverse complement.
AGTTTTTCTCAGATGTGAAATTTTTGGTTAATTTGAATTGGAAGCAGTGATTGTATGAGAAGTTTTAGAAAATGAACCCTATTTCATATATTTCAGCCTTGTTTGCAGTCCCTAAAAATTACAAGTTGGTAGCTGCACCATTGTTTGAATTGTATGACAATGCACCAGGATATGGACCCATCATTTCCAGTCTTCCTCAGCTGTTGAGCAGGTATGGACATTTTTGATTCATCCATATAAACTCTCAAATTTAAAATATTCAAAGTCACTTGAAAACAGATAGTTCACTGATTCTGGTGTTTAAGGAAACTAAGACAATAGATGGACTGTTAGGGTCATGTGCAGGCCATAGATAAAATATGACTAAAAGTATCCCCAGTGGTGGCATGATGTTCTGATATTTGTGGAACTGCTCCCCCCTCCCCTCTGATATTCTCCACAGTTGAGTTTGAAGTCTTTGTTCAAAGAAGAGGTGGTAAAATAGACAATAGTGTGTAAATATGAGAGGAATTGTCTATGTAAAAATGTGGAGCACTGACTCTCTTGGTGTAATTCTTTCCTCTTTGGAACTTATTGTCTATAGGCCTAAATTAGAACATATGGAATTAGGGTCCAGATTTTTACATAGAGCTTGAATCTTTAGACAGAGTGATGAGAGATATATATATTTTTTAAATGTTGTATTGGCTGCAGCCTTCTTGAGCCAGGGGTGCCACTGAGGTGGGGGAGTGCTGTGCACTGTGCTGGCGCTGATCCCAGCCTTACTTATGTGGCCTGCACCCCCCCCACACACACACACACTTGCTGCCCAAGGACCCCTGAGCTCTAGCCAGTTCAAATATGTCCAGAAATGACAAAGAACTGTGTGTGTGTGTGTGTGTGTGTGTGTGTGTGTGTGTGTGAAAGAGAGAGAGAGAGAGAGAGAAAATTTTAAGTCTTCAGACAAGTTTTAAGTCTTCTGAATTTTTTTTTTTTTTTTTTTTTTTTTTTTTTTTTTTTTTTTTTTGCGGTACTGGGGATTGAACTCAGGGGCATTCTACCTCCGAGCTATACCCCCAGCCCTACTTTTTACTTTATTTTGAAACCGGGTCTCACTAAGTTGCGGAGTGCCTCACTAGGTAGCTGAGGCTGGCCTCGAACCCGGATCCTCCGGTCTCAGCCTCCCGAATGCTGGGATTA